>QRFB01012461.1:0-26531 GCA_008931105.1 Oenanthe javanica | reverse complement strand
TACTATTATAATTATATATTAATTATATGTAATTTATATATAATATAGATTGTGTACTTTGCTTGGTAACACCTTCCAGAAAAGTTCAAAACACCTTTAAAAATATTAAATATATATTTATTTATTTTGTTTATAATAAAATAATATGATAACATAGATCTAATACAATTGTTAGGGTTGAGCAAAACCGAATCGGAACCGAAAAACCGAACCGAATAGAGTAATTTTGGTTCCATTTTATCTGAAATTTCGGTCTATTCGATCGGTTTTTCGGTCCAGACCGAATTAAAGTTCGATTTGGTTCGATCCTTCAAAAAAAAATTCGGTACGGACCGAATAGAACGAATTATATATTATTTATTTTTATTATATATAAAATATATTTTTATTAGTATATATTTATATAATATATGTTCGATAAATGTAATTTTGCTCTAATATCCTAATGCCAATTTTTTTATTAATTAATTTTTAATATATTTGTGTTCATGTTACCTTATAAATTCACTTTACTTGATTTTCATTTTTTTTTAAAATATGGACCGAACGGACCGAGTCTATTCAGTTCTGTCCGATTCTAGACCGAACCGACCGAATGCTCAGTCCTAACAATTGTAATAAATATAGTTGAATTATATATATCAATATTATTACTACTCAAACTCTTTAAATTCTATCCTAGCAAAAAAAACTCTTTAAATTCTATCAAAATTATAAATTATTATTTTTTATAAAATACTATTAAAATTTCAAAAAATTAAATACATATAGTATATACTGTATTATTAAAATCAAAAAATTAAAAATTTATTAGTCAGTCGGATCAATATTTGGGTCGGATAGTTACTATTGGACTTAATTTTTAAATATTAATCAGTTATATAAAATATATCTCATATTAATTAAAAATATTATTCTATTAAAATAAATATACAAATAAAATATATGAAAATTGATATAAAATATATATCAAATAAAATTCAAATTATTATTATAAAAGTAAAAATATATTCTCAAAAATATTAAAACAATTCATCTTGTACATGTGAGAATATAAACTAGTTCATATAATTGTGCTGCATCCGGTCAAGTGGCTCCCAGCAGAAGATTGTGAAATGAGGAAGACCCTACTTTCTGAAATTATTCAATACTCAACCGTAATACAGTATGAACACAAAAGTTTGATTAGTAGCGCCGAATTAAGGGTATCAATAAATCGTGTTATCTTTAAATAACTTTACTTATTAAGTAAACATCATTGAAGATAACATAAGTAGTGAGTAAGATTAGGGCTGTAAACCGGATAATCCGGATACGGATCTGTCAATATCCGTATCCGAATCCGAATCCGAAAATCCGTATCCGTATCCGTATCCGAATCCGGAAAATTTTAAAGGTTAATATCCGAATCCGGATCCGGCGGATACTATCCGGATACGGATAATATCCGGATCCGAATCCGAATCCGATTTTTAATAAATTTTTTAAATTTATAATAAAAATTCAAAAAAAATTGCAAAAAAAAATAAAAAATTTAATTTATTTTTTTTAATTGAGTTAAGAGTTAAAGGGATTTAAGCCTATTTTATTTTTAAAAAAATTAATTTTTATTTATCTTTTCAATCTAATTTTGTTATCTTAATAATATTAAACTCAAATGATATTTTTATATATGTCTATAATATTTTTACAATTATATAAAATTTGTATAAATATATTATTTAATGAATATATATACACACTACAAAACTAATAGAATAAATTTTAAATTGTATATATATATTATTTATGTGATATATGTGATACGATTTAAAATGCATAAAATACTATAGAAATATAAATTGATATATATATATATATATATATATATTGAATATATATTTTAAAGTATAACCATGTGTAGTGTATATATTAATTTATTAAATTAAAATAGACATTAGAGTTGAGCTAATTAAAAAATATAATTGAATCAAATTAAATGGGTTTATAACTATAAGTGTATATATAAAAATATATAAATGGGCTTATAACTATAAATGAGTTTAAAAATATATAATTATATATTATATATATTTAAAAAATATATTTATATATATTATATATAATTAATTTCGGATACGGATATTTTCGGATACGGATGTGCCTATATCCATATCCGTATCCGGAATCTTCGGATTCGGATACGGATAATATCCGCTTTTTTCCGGATACGGATAATATCCGTTTTTTTCCGGATACGAATACAGATATTTCGGACGAATATCGGATTTTTCGGATTTTTTTGACAGCCCTAAGTAAGATCATCTCAAACGCATTATATTAAAATAATGTAAATATTATTTTATTTTAATGTAAAAGTTACATTATTTATATAATTAACTCCAACTATTTACACTGTATATTATAACTTTTTTTAATCTAGAATAATATATATATATATATATATATATCCCAGTTTTTAAAAATTAATTGTTTTATTTATATATATAAAAAATGAAATAAAATGTGATATAAAAATAATAAATTTATTTTATTAAAAATACTAGTTTATAACACGTTCAAAGCACATGTGAGATTAATAAATTATATATCATTTATTGTATATGATTTAAATATTTAATTGAATATGGTAATTTAATTTGACGCAGTAATTTAATTTAATTAATAAATTGAATTTTTATATGAATTAAAAAGTTTGAGTATTGATGAAATCGAGAAGTGATTGTTGATTGTATTAAGTGCAAAAATATTATATTAAAAATTATAGTATTATAATATTCTTAAAATATAAAATTTAGACTATAATTTAGATATAATATAGATTAGAATATATTAAGGATTTTAAAAGATACTAAACTTAGTGTAAAAGTTATATCAAAAGAATATTTAATATCAAATTTAAAATAATAATATGGGCCGAAAGTAAGCCCTAAAAACACAATTAATGCAGCAATAATTGAATCTAATTTGGTCCAAAAGGGAGACTCGTTTAATAAGGCCTGAAACTCTAATTATTAAATAAAATCATAATTGATTAATTAGCTAAATATACAGCTAATTAATTATGTCAAACTACGAGGAAATTACTTCAAGGAGTAGCCCCCAAGTCACCTCAATCAACAAGAAAACTTATTCCTACATGGAAACTAATTCTATCACAAGAAGGATCTAGAATCCTTCAAGGAGGTGTCTTGTCCGCCAAAATTCCTAACCCTACTATGATTCTAAGACTATCAACATCTATATAAATGGTTTAACCCCTCATTCTTAGAACTACGTCCTGACTTGATTCTCAACACGCTTGAGATACGTAGGCATCTTGCTAGAACATAGATAGTTCCGACAAGCAAACGCAACCATTAAAGCTAGATAACTTCTGACATACATCACAATTAATACACCCTAATTTTTAATCTATAACATTTGGAGCCATCTATGGGAATACAACATCAACCATGGAAAGAACACGAAGAACTGATGGAGATATCATCCCTTTTACAAGAGACCCAACCGCTGTGATTCCTCCTACGAGAGACCCGACTGCTGTGATTCCACCGGATGGAACTCAAACCACCGAAGTCCCCGCTACCGCGACTATTCTTGCTGGAACTAAAGGCCCCAACACTCAAAGGCTAGGTCCGTTCAGTTAAATCGTCCATTCAACTAATCCTGAGGAAGTCATCCATGGATCCAACCCTTTATCCCAGGTAACTCAAATTCTTTTTATTGCTACTGCTCCTCCTCACGCACAAATTTCCACTATGCCCTAGTAGCATTATTTCTTAACCTAGGCTTGGACTCTCCCAAACTTATCCCCTCCTTACATCCGAGGGTTGGAACCCCACAAAACTATGGGCGTAGAGAAGGAATCCGCAATTTCTTAGAACCATACTCCACTGATGACAAAAACTCTGAAAGCACTGATGTTAATCCTAGAAGAAGGAGGCATGGTAAGGAACCCATGGGAAGTCGATGTTCACAGTCCCGAAGGACATTGGAGGATAAAATCATTTCCTATGAGGCTGAACTCAAAGAGTTAAAGAAAATCTTGGGTCGGCAGGAAGTAAGGCCAAACCCTAGGCGCGAAGCCCCTAACGTCATAGAACTAGATGAAACCCCTCGAGAGAGGAGGCGAGAAATTTCAAGGGCTGATCCCAATGAGTTGCTATCGCTCGGAGATCCCGATGATCCAACACCCCCTTTTACTGAAGCGATTATGAATGCTCATATCTCAAAGAAGTTCAAGATGCCTACCATCAAGACTTATGATGGAGCAGGCGACCGGGCTAATCACATAAGAACCTTTTCGAATGCTTTGTTATTACAACCTATCAATGATGTTGTTAAGTGCAGGGCTTTCCCTCAAACCCTGGGGGGCATGGCTCAACGTTGGTATAACCGACTGACTCCCAATTCCATTGAGTCCTTTAAAGAACTCAGTCAGGCCTTCATAAGCTATTTCATAAGCGGAAGAGTGCACGAAAAAAGTTCATCTTCTCTCATGAATCTGGAACAAGGAAAGAACGAATCTCTGAGGAACTACTTGAACCATTTTACAAAGGAAGCCTTGAAAGTCCCGGACTTGGAAGAAAAAGTAACTATGATAGCCTTGCAATAGGGGATGACTGATTCTTACTTTAAAAGGTCATTAGCCAAGCATCCCCCAGAGAACATGCTTCTCCTTCAAGATAGGGCTGGGAAGTATATCAAGGCAGAAAAAAGCATGAAGAAAACCACTATGTCAATGACGACTAATGGGAATAACAACAATAAGAAAAGAAAAGGAGATCAGGAGTACGATGCACGGGACAAGTATTTTAAGACTGACAAGTATTCTGAATCCCCTCCTAAGAAGAATAACTTGTGGCCAAGGTTTGCTGAGTATGCAAGGTTGAATACGCCTCGAAGCCAAATCTTGATGTATATTGAGAAAGATCGATATTTGTGATGGCCTAAACCTCTCAAGTCGGATCCTGAGAAAAGAAACAAGAATGCGTTATGTCGGTTCCATAAAGATACTGGGCATGACACGGAAGATTATAGACAACTGAAGGATGAAATCAAGTTCCTCATCAGGAGAGGAAAACTTTCTAAGTTCACCAAAGATGGAAGCCGTGATAGGCACGACGATAATTGAAAAATCAATGATAATCGAGATAGGAATCATCGGCCTAGAGGGCCTGTCATTAACAAGATTTTTGGAGGACTTACCGCTGCAGGGAGTTCAAGAAACGAAAGGAAAGCATACGCTAGAGAAGTTATGCAAGTCGTAGGAGAGACACCTAAACGTGCCATAACAGAAGTAGTCATATCTTTTGATGACTTAGACTTGGAAGGGGTAAAGTTCCCTCATGACGATCCCCTTGTCATAACACCTTTGATAGGAAATTCAGAAGTAAAGAGAGCTATGGTGGACAATGGAGCATCCGTTGATATCTTGTTCTACGATGCCTTTATGAAGATGGGATATAATGGTTCCCAACTAACCCTTTCAGATGTTCCAATCTACGGTTTTAATGGAGTGGAAGGAACCATACAATTACCCATGACAATGGGGACAGAACCTCGAGAGGTCACCCAAATGCTAACCTTCTTGGTAATCAAAGCATCCTCTACATATAACGCTATCCTTAGGAGGACAGGCTTGCACGCTTTCAAGTTCATTGCCTAAAGCTATCACTTAAAGATTAAATTCCCCACTAGAAATGGTGTTGGAGAAGAGAAGGAAGATCAGAAGATAGAAAGAAGTTGTTATGTGGTTGCCCTAAGACCTGATGGAGTCGGGGGGCAAGTCTTGCCCATAGAAGACATGGACGCAAGAGAAGATGAAGAAAGAAGAGAAAAACTAGCTGAAGACTTGGTTCTGATTCTCTTAGTTCAGGGAGAACCTGATAAAGTCACGTATATCGGGGCTTCACTAAGAGAGCCTATAAAAGGAAAATCGAAGAAATTCTTGCAAGAAAATGGAAACTTGTTTGCATGGACAGCCGCTGATATGCCAGGGATTGACCCTGAACTGATCAGTCATAAACTTAATGTTGATCCGAACCGAAAAATGGTGAAGCAAAAGAAGAGAAACTTTACTCCAGAAACGCAAGAGGCCATAAAACAAGAGGTGGAAAAGCTCTTAGAGGCTGGCTTCATCGAGGAAATTTAATTTCCCGAATGGATCGCTAACCCTGTAATGATCAGGAAATCCAATGGAAAGTGGAGGATGTGCGTAGACTTCACTGATTTGAATGATGCATGCCCAAATGATTGTTTCCCTCTTCCAAGAATTGATGCACTTATAGACGCCACGGCGGGGCATGAGATGTTAAGCTTAATGGATGGCTCTAGTGGGTACAATCAAATCAAGATGCACAAGAATGACATTGTTAAGGTATCTTTCATCACTGACTTTAGTATATTTTGCTATCTTGCTTTGGCCTTTAGGTTAAAAAATACATGAGCCACCTACTAAAGGTTGGTTAATAAGATATTCAAGCATCTCATTGGAAAGACCATGGAAGTCTACGTTGAAGATATGCTAGTCAAAAGCCTTGATAAGGCCGATCACATTGAACACCTTAGAGAGGCCTTTGAAGTAATGAGGTACCCTAAGATGATGTTGAACCCCGCAAAATGCGCCTTCGGCGTAGGCTCTAGAAAATTTTTAGGCATGATGGTCTCTAAAAGAGGGATTAAGGCCAATCCTGATAAAATTAAAACCATATTTGACATGGAACCTTCAAAGTTAGTAAGGGACGTTCAAAAATTGAGGGGGAGAGTCGCAGCCTTAGGAAGGTTCATCTCAAAATCCGGAGATAAGTGTCTACCCTTCTTCAAGACATTGAAGAAAGTGAAAGATTTTGTGTGGACAGAAGAAAGATCTTGTTGATTTCGTAGTTGAATGTACCATTAACGACCAAGAAGTCGGGAGGCAGGACAAGGAGGAAATACCTCAAGAAAAAGAAAAAGACCAAGCTCCTCATAAGGAATACTGAGTGCTCAATTTTGATGGAACATAAAAAACAAAGTCTAGCGGAGATGGTTTAGTTTTGCAAAGCCCTGAAGGGTTCGTCATTTAATACGCTATTAATCTAGACTTCCCGACTACTAACAATGAGGCTGAATATGAAGCTCTGATAGTCGGCCTTGACTTGGCAAATGCTCTGAATGCCAAGAACCTCAAAGTATGTGGAGATTCGAAGTTAGTCATATCCCAAGTAAAGGGGGAATTTGAAGCAAGAGAAGAAGTTATTGCTAAATATCTTCGATTGGTAAAGGCCATAATGACTCAGTTTGAGGAATGTCAAATGGAATATATTCCTAGGGAAGATAATGTAAAGGCCAATGCATTATCAAATTTTGCATCATCGGGAGTGGAGGAACACCCGGGAAGTGTTTACTTCCAAGTCTTGAAGACTCCCAGCATTGATGCAAAGCTGATATCCCCGATAAACTTGGGCAATTGCTGGATGGATCCAATTAAAGCTCACATTCAGTCTGGGTAGACTCCTAACAATGTCGTGGAGGCAAGAAAGCTCACTGTAAGGGCATTAAGGTACGCTCTCATTGATGAAATTCTTTATAAGAAGTCTTTCGTTATTTCATACTTGAAATGTTTAAGGCCTGACGAGGCCCACGAAGCTCTGAAAGAGGTGCACGAAGGCATTTGTGGCCAATACTTGGGAGACAGAGCTTTGGCTCACAAAATTACCCGCCTTGGCTTTTATTGGCCTGACTTATTGAAAGATTCGAAGGAGTATGTGAATGTTAGTAATTGTTCCCANATGAGTATTGGATACTTGGGTAATTGGCTCTAGTGCAAGTGGGAGATTGTTAGTAATTGTGCTCTAGAGACAATACTTTTTTTATATTTTAAGAAAAATATTTTATTATTAAGGATTATGTTTTATTGATTATTTATTTATTATATTTTATTTACGGCATAATAAATTGAAAGCATAATANTAAATGTCCTTGGAATTTTGATACGTATTATATATCTTTAAGTATGTGACTTAAAAATAAGATTATATGAATAATATCTTATTCCTCAAATTCCCTAGTCGAGTATTATTATTCAAGGAAAATAATAATGCAGAAAAACTAGTATGTTTGTTGACAAATGACCATNTTATTTAAGGACAATAATAATGCACAAAGACTAGTATGTTTCTTGACAGATGACCACATCTCATTGGTCATAGGTATGGGGATACTAAAGTCAAGAACATAAGTGCATGTCTCAATGCATGGCACTGGAATGACCCGTCGTGAGATTCTACATATTAATAAGTGTCATAAGTAATTTTCACTGTGATAATGATGTAATGATCCATTGACCTGAAATCATTATATTTCTATACGAGAATTAATATACTTTGATTACATTAAAAGTTACCTTTGACCGGGTGATGATAAAAGTGGACATTGGGTATATTATGAATCGTATGAGAAATATGANTGATAATGGTGTAATGATCCTTAGACCTGAAATCATTATATTTCTATACGAGAATTAATATACTTTGATTACATTAAAAGTTACCTTTGACCGGGTGATGATAAAAGTGGACATTGGGTATATTATGAATCGTATAAGAAATATGAATGATCTAGATGAGATTTAATCCTCCTAATTTTAGGTATAATATTATTGGCCTCTTGTTTGAGTAAGACTATGAAATGCACGGCTGTGCTCAAATGTTGATTTAATTTTAATAGTCTACACATCGATAAAGAAAATAAAGATTAAATTATGAAGAGGATGACACGAGACNGATTTTAATAGTCTACTCATCGATCAAGAAAATAAAGATTAAATTGATTAAATTATGAAGAAGATGACACGAGACATGCCTTGAGTTTAATCTATAATATCAAGATTATATTACATGGAACATTATTCACGAAAGGCTTAATCGAATCACCGATTTATTATTATTACTTGGGTAGCAATGATGTATTACTAGATGCCGCTCATTGTTTACAATTTTAATTAGATATTAAAATTGTTGCCAACGTAATAATAACCTACAGGGTCACACACAAAGAACGCTTGAAGGAGAAATAATTTAAATTATGAATTTAAATTAAATAAGTAATTTATTTTATTTATGATATTAATTAAGTATGACTTAATTAATTATATAAATAGAATAAATGAATTACTTAAACTAATTCCAAAATTAATAATTAATTAATTAAGTGAGACTTAATTAAATAATTTAGAATTTTGGATTAGTATTAATTATAATTAGATTATAATTAGAAAACTTATTCCTCTCTCTATATAATCTCTTTATGGGCTGATTTAATATTATATACACATATTCTTCTAAAATCCTAGCCGTTTTGAGAAAAGAGAAAGATAGAGATAGAGAGAGAGAGAGAGAGAGAGAGATAATTTTTGGGTGCTAGTACACATCAATCATTCATGAAAAGTAATCGTGTGGATACCTTAGAGCGTAGATCGTGTGAGCGGGATACGTGGTGATTAAACAAGTTTTGGACCTTCATTAATCTTCCACTGATGAACTGTTAAAGCTTTTTACGGTATTTGTTCTTAATCTCCGAATTAAATCTTTTATTTTCGTATGGATCATGCGGAGGGTTTCGATTTATATTACGTTTTGTATTTAATTTTCGCATTTTTCCGCTGTGTTTGTGCATCGAAACCCTACAGTGAAAAGATGTGATAGGTGCCAAAGGCATGCACCAGTTGTGAGACAACCTCCTGAGATGTAAATGTCCATCAATTTCCCCATCCCCTTTGCAACGTGGGGAATGGACATCCTTGGGCCATTTCCTATGGCTACTGGACAGAGAAAATTCCTGATTGTTGCAATTAATTACTTCACTAAGTGGATTGAGGCTAAACCACTGGCCAAGATAACCACAAAATAAGTAGCTCAATTCTTCTGGGAAAACATTATATGTAGGTATGGAATACCACGAACTCTGGTGACGGATAATGACACATAATTCAACAATGAAGAATTCAGGGAGTATTGCAATGATAATGAAATTGATTTACGCTTTACCTCTATGGCACATCCCCAAGAAAATGGGCAAACTAAAGTAGTCAATCGCATCATCCTTGACGGACTCAAGAAAAGAATTGAACGATCAGCTAACACCTGGGTGGATGAGCTTTTTCCAATAATCTAGGCGTATAGAACCACTCACAAAGTAACCACTGACGCAACTCCATTATTCTTAGCTTATGGAGATGAGGCAGTGGTTCCAGTCGAAATATCACATGTATCCCTGAGAATCAAGGCCTTTGAGCCTGAGGGAAATGAAGAAGGGATGAAGCTTACATTGGACTTGATTGATGAAGTCAAGGACAAGGCTCATGCAAAGATCATAGAATATCAAAATAAATCTTCTTTCAACTACAACCTAAGGGTTAAAGAAAGATTCTTCAGACAAGGGGACTTAGTCCTCAGAAAGGCTAAAGCTTCTGCAGTAGGCCCAATGGTAAGTTGGCCCCCAATTGGGAAGGACCATACAAGATAAAGCAAGTTAAGGGAGGATGATCATACATCCTTGAAACTCTGGAAGGCATTGAAGTGCCTAGAACTTGGCATGCCTCAAACCTGAGGGTTTCTATGTTTGAAGGATTTATTATGAATTCCTATATTTATTAGGAACTAAGTAGAAATAAGGTTCGATGAAACCACTAGGATGTATGAGCCTTTCGCTCCAAGTAAAATTTATATCTTGTAAGGGATGTGCCCACTTTAAGCCTTGAAGGCATTATTAATACAATGAAGTTTTTCTGCCTTATGGAATTTCTTAAACGTATTTTGTTCAGCCTGAGTTAGCAATTAATTGTTCTTCTACGCTTAAAGAGTATATTTCTACAGAATATGCTAAGGCAAGAAAAAGGATAAAGCTTAGCCTGGCTGGCACTTCGACTAATATCTACTTTCTACTTATTCTTTTATACTCAAAAGGTATATTTTACAAAATGTATTAAGGACAAAAAAGAAAAGAACAACAAAATAGGACTTTTTATAAATAAAAAGTTTTGGGATTACGTAAGGAGGAAATACAAGGAATACAAAAAATATGAAGAAAAATAAAAGAAACTAAGGAAGATCTTTGATGTCCTCATCATCATCCTTCTTTTCTTCCTCGGTCTTCTCTTCTTCCTCTACCTCCTTTTGGGCATTGTCCTCAGCTTCGGGAGTAGAGTCAAAAACCCGGTCATACTCATACAAGGCCTCGCCGCCCGACATGTCGCCCGAATCTGTACCTCGAGCAGTGGAAGTCAAAGCCAATGGCTGACCCATCGGACAAGGGAAGTCGGCCGGATCAAAAAGACCTGGATGATTAGCCAAGATGGCATCAACACACTTGCCCCAAGCTTGGGCACCGGCCGTCGCAAATACCATATCGACATGCTTATCGATAAAAGTAAATAATTCCTCCAACTCCGTGTACTTGTCGATCAGGGCCTTCTTCTCAGCCCTCAGCTTCTGCAACTCAGCATGGGCTGCCACCAACTCTTGTTCCTTTTCGAGAAGCTTCTTTTTCAACACATCCACTTTTGTATCAGCTTTGGCCTTGCCCTTCCTTTGGGCATTCTTGGCCTGGTGGGCCATGGTCTGAAAATAAGTATCGACCTGTCCTAAACAAAACACATCAAAACAAAGGCCAAATATCGACTAAACAAGGGAGTATGGGGAAAGAAAGGGGGCTTACCATGGCCACGGCTTGAGATTCCAAAGTCTTAGCCTCCTCGATATCCGTCTTCAAGATAATTTTAGCCTTGTCGCCCGGAGGAATCAAGTTTTGGGACAAGTCAACGGAGTTTAATGTACTCCCGACGACGGTGTCCTGCTTTCGAATTCCCCAGCTGGGCCTCCACGCCGTTGTGGCTGGATCCTCCTCGTCGACTCAAGGCCTCTTTCCTTGGGCCTTGTCACAATATTGAAAGAACTTAAGAACATTGGGCTCTTTGATTGGGCCTTCAAGAGCCTCGCGGGCCTTGCGCATATTTTGGGTTTCTTGGTCTCCCACTCCCAAATGAAAATTAATATTTTCAGCAGTTGCTAAACAAACAAGGAAATAAAAATTGGGCTCAGAAAAATCATCAAGAAAAGACAAGTCAAGAAAAGAAAAGTACCATTATTAGAAACATGAGAAAGGCCCACGACTTTCAAAGAAAATTCCTCAATGAGCTTTCTATAATGAGTCCGGCCTTTATCTTGGCCCAAATCTGTAGCTATGAGCTTCTCCTCGGGGTCAACTGAATCAGGCCCGGGTTGCCATATTTCATTTTGCAAAAAGAGGTCCTAAAAAGCCCCAATCTCCTCGTCCCCACTCCAAGTAAAGGAAATCCCTCCTCCAATCAGGGTTGGTGTCGGGAAAAGATTTGTTATAAAAGATTGGGCTTACACCCTATTTGTGGTTAATATATACCCAGCCCAACATCGAACTTGGGCTATTCTTGAATTGAAAAATAGTCCTAGAAACGGCTACAGAAAGAGGGTAATTCTTCCTAAGGCATAAAACCATAAAGCAAAAAAGGGTCCCGCCATGAGTTTGGGCCTAACTGACATGGGTTGACCCTAAGTTCAGCCAGTAACCTCATGATAAACTCACGAAAAGGGAACCTAAGCCCACCTATAAGGGCGTCTCTAAATATACACAACCTATTGGGCCACCAATGAAAAGCCCGATCCTTAGGCCCAGCTAAAACAAATTTTGAACCGGGGGCAATTTATACAATTTGGTGAATTTATCACAATGGACTTGGTTTGTAAAAATACTTGAGTATTTAGAGGCATCCAACTCCGCTAAAGTGGAGAATTCATCACCCGTAGTTTGCAACAAATCTGCAAGTGATGAAAAGACAGGGTTTATAATGACTGCATTACCTATTTTCACCGTCTTGGTAAGGAGCCTCTGTTGAACAACATCCTGAGAATCGGCCATTGATATTCAACGGGTGAAGGCTTGGGAGATTGAAGAAGATGAAGATTGATCGAAAAAATTTCACCGGAAGCCGCCTTGACTAATGAATTCTAGAGTGAATTTTTTTAGAGAGTTTTATTGAGAAGGTAAGAAGTGAGAAATAAACTCTCACTTCACTAATTTATAGCCAAGAAAAGCGGAAGCTTAATTGTTTAAACTTCTAAAAAGCCCACAAAGTGAATTGGGCCTCGAACAAACACGACCCAAATATCGACGAGGACAAACAAATATGAAAGTTTGGGCCATAACAAAGCCCAAAGACTTGTGGGTCAATGCTCAACAGTTATCACAACAAAAATCCTCAAAGGACCAAATGACTAGAAATACTAGTCGACTAGAAGCCAATGAATGGCTTAAAAAAGACTAAAAACCACAACTGACTAGGATCATGGATGAACATACGACCAGGAATCCTCAACGGTTAGATACTACCATTAGATCTTACGACCATGAATTCATGTCGACTAGAAGTCAAGGAATGGCCTAGAAATGACTAGGAACACTAATCGACTAGAAGACAAACAATGACATTGCAAATGATCAAGATCCTGGTCGAATTAACGACCAGAAAACCTTAACGACCAGATGCCACGGTTGGCACCACAACCAGCCAGGAATCCTGGTCGTATACGGCTAAGAGTCTTGGCCAACCAGGAACCAAGAAAGGAGCCTTGGCCGACCAGGATTCCATAAGGACACTACAAATGACCAGGATCCTGGTCGAATTCGACGAGGATTCCTGGTCGAAAATAAATCAGAAAAATACCAGAAAATCATTAAAAATAATTTAAATGACAAATAAATTTGCGAAAATTATCTAAAAATAGAGAAAAAAATCCTAAAAATCAAGGAAAAATACCTGGGGGTACAAAGAAATTATGGAAAATTCTTCATAAATAAAAGGAAATCCCTAAGGAAAATGGAATTTAGCAAAACTCTGGAAGCCATAAAAGTGAACTTCAATGACGAATTCGTGAACCTTAACTTCTACAAGTAGGATGTGATTTAAAAAGGGGAAGTCGTTCCATGCTCCGAGCCTACTAATTGAAGGCAATGCACCTCTCCCCGGATTCATAAACTATTTTTAAGACCTCACTAATCAGCCTTCATGTTGTCCTGATAAATACCTATCAGCTCTTGTGCACTCATTGGTTGTTCTCGAAGATCAAGTTATCGCTGCAAACCCCGAGATATTATTACGATGAGGGATGAACAAAACTCTAGAGCCCTTTCTTTTTTGCGGACCGAATAGACGTGAAAATGCTTTTTCGGGGAGTGCAGGCTATGGCTGGGGTTACACAACGCACAAAAATTCCTGAGGACAAAAGTAAATCAGAATAGGCTTTGAGGGAGAAGGAATCCCCAGTTGACAAAAAATTGATGCAAATATAGCTCTCCGATGAGCCGAGGCATTAGAGCAACGACTTTCAGCTCAATCCGTCAATGTTTGGATAAAAATATTTTCCGGCATCATCTAATTTCTAAGACTCACAGAAATACGTGGAAAAGGCCCATATCAATAATTATGATTTTACGAGTGCTTCACACTTTATAGAATTTAGGGGGTAAATGATATGGATTGAAAGTAAGCCCTAAATGCACAATTAATGCAACATTAATTTGACCTAGTTTGATCCAAAAGGGTGGCTCATTTAATAAGGCCCGAAACCCTAATTATTAAATAAAATTGTAATTAATTAATTAGCTAAATACACGTCTAATTAATTATGTCCAACTAGAAGGAAACTACTCGAAGGAGTAGCCCCCAAGTCACCTTAATCAACAAGGAAACATATTCATTCATGAAAACTAATTTTATCACAAAAAGGATCCGGAATCCTTCAAGGAGGTGCCTTATCCGCCAAGGTTCCTAATCCTACTATGATTCTAAGACTATCAACGTCTATATAAAGGGTTTAACCCCTCATTCTTAGAACTACGTTCTGGCTTGATTCTCAACACGCTTGAGATACATAGGCATCTTGCTAGAACAAAGATAATTTCGACAAGAAAGCGCATCCATTAAATCTCGATAAACTCCGACATATATCGTAATTAATACACCCTAGTTTTTAATTCATAACAAATAATATTATTCATTTTATATTATTTAAATTATTATAGTGTTCAATTAATTTTTTTAATACAATACTAGCCGTATAAATGAGCCGAATCGAGCCGAATTTTAGGTTATTCATGTTTAGCTTATTTAAAAGTTTTTGAACCTGAAAGCCAAATATTTTGTTTGAGTTTATGTTCGTGAACAATTCACGAACAACTTATGAATATCGTTCACAAATTTGTGCTCATGAACACTTTATTTGTACAAACTCATTTTCACAAAAAATTTATGAATATTTTTAAAAAGTATGATGTCAAGTAAAATAGATAAATTAGTGAATTAATTTTTAAACAATTATATATAATTATTTATTATTTATCATAAATGTTTATGAACATGTGTTCACGAATTTATTTCGAATAAATTTACGTACATGTTAACGAATATTGTAATTGAACTTGTTCCGGTACTTTCGAACCAAATTATTGAATGAGCCAAACTTAACAATTGTATTTATGTTTGACTCTGATTACAAATCGAATCAAATATAAATGGAACTTTTTTGAAGCTACAATCCAACTATAAATAAACGTATGGACTAGTTTACCGCCCTAACTTCCCATCGGTGATGCTCTGAAGAAGTAAACGATAATAGATGAGATAATTAACAAATACGACAAATTGAAACAGCTGTTGTGGTGATAAATATGGCAGAGGTTGGAATGATAAAAAGGGTAAGAATGTTAAAAAGAGGAGCAGGCATGCATGTGTTTCAAACACAGTGTTTGTTGTTAAAGAAACGCATTTTTTAAGAGCAAGTTGATGGGATCTACTTTTTGGAAATCCCAATGCTTTGGTAAAATTTGTATTTGAGTGCGTTCCAAATAAGTGCACACTCGGGTCAATCAAGCTCCGAATTTCCATTCATATAATCATAAGTAGAAAGAAATGTATTCTTATTTCATTCCATTTATATTATATACCATATCATATTTGTATAATAACTAGCTAGGTATAAGGCAGTACTGCTAAACTTATGTAACCTAGATTGGATTTGTATATAACTACAGTATATAGATACAGTAGTATCTAGGAATATGGACCATGGTCAGCTGTCATTTGTCAACTCCAGGGACAACCGGGGTCAAAGGATATTGATTAATTAGCTTCCTTTTAACGACTTTAAATATCCGCCGACTAGCCTCATGACCGCATTAATTAGCATGCATTAATTTTTCACGTCATAATTACGAACAATAAGGGCGGTGAAGGTTTTTAAAAGATACATGTAACATGAAACCGAAAAATATTACCCTCTTCGTCCCATTATACATGTTATTTTTTAGAGAAAAATTGGATATTAATAACTTTTAATATAAAAATTATTTTTCATTTATATTCATATTAATTACATTAACTGAGAGAGTTTCGAGGGTTATTTTAGAAATTTACTTATAAAATTACATTGAAAGTAGGATAGTGAACATTTATTATAGGAAAATTTATTTTTCCAAAAGTGATCAATAATTTGAAACAGAGGGAGTAGTAATTTGAAAGATGAAATGTCAAAATTGTGTGTCCGTTGTCTTACTAAAATTCTGAAAATAAATACTTATTCTCAAAAAATATATATATAAATAAATATTTATTTTTTAAAAACAAACTTAATTTTTAGTTTATTTTTAGAAATAAATACTTATTCTAAAATATATATATGTGTGTGTGTGTGTATTTTTTAAAAAAATAAGCACTTATTTCCAGAAAATAAGTTTAACCAAACCCCTCCTAAATATGATCGGAAGAGGATAATATATCTATACTATATTATCAAAACCAAGATATTAAAAGTTTGGTAGTCATTGGTCGGTATTTAGGCCAAATAGTTATATTGAGCCTAATTTTTAAACACTAATCTTCTAATTAGAATATATCTCACATTAATCTCCTAAATAAAATAAATCTCTAAATAAAATACACAAATATTACCCTATTGAAATACAAATAAAGTATATGAAAAATTATATAAAATATATATATAAAACATTAAATAAAAATTAAATTATTATTATAAAAATATGGGGGGAAATCTAGTTATTATGGTACTTCTCGAGTATTTTTGGAACCAAATGATCCTTTGAGAAAGAATAACAAATATGGTTCTAAGGAGACAAGATCAGTTAGAACTCGTTATTCAGGTACACCGATAAATAATTATTGTCAACGAGTTAAGTTCTATCTCCATGGAAAATAGCATGGCATAAACCCGTGGGTTTTGGGGTGACACATAACTGGACTCATAAAGTCATGTTTTGGGAACTTCCCGTATTGGGAGACGCTTCAGCTTCATCATTGTTTAGATGCCATGCACACTAAAAAAGTATTTTTGATAACCTCTTTTACACAATTATAAATGATGGTGGCAAGTCAAAGGACAACAAGAAATCAAGACAAGATTGTGAGCATTTGAAGATTCGAAATGAGTTATGGATTCATTCAGATGGTACAATGCCTCAAGCATCACATGATCTCACAAGAGACAAAGTTGATAAACTATGTAAATGGGCAAAAAACTTGGAACTTTCTCATGGTTGTAGCTCGAATATAGCTCGTTGTAGTGATGAAGAAAAAAAAAGATATTTAGGGGCTTGAAATCTCATGATGGTCATGTATTTTTGTAAAAGTTATTGTCAATTGTAGCGTGGCTTATTACCAAAATTGGTGATGCCATTATTGAGGTGTGCAATTTTTTCAAAGATTTGTGCTCAACAACTTTGAAAAGGCATGATCTTGAAAAAATGGAGAAGGATATTGTAAAAATATTGTGTAAATTGGAACTTATCTTTCCGCTTGGTTTTTTCGATACAATGGAACATTTGCCCATTCATTTGGCCACTGCTTGGTGGTCCTGTCCAATATCGCTGGATGTATGTTTTTGAAAGATTTTTGCATAAGTTGAAGTTAACTATAAAAAATAAAGCTTGTGTGGAGGGTTCAATGGCAGAACGGTATATCGAGGAGGAGCTCACAAACTTTTGTTCTCTCTACTTTGAGTCGGATGTGGCGACGGTACGTAATCGATTACAACGTAATGATGTACCACGACAAAACCAATATACAAATTTTTTAGAAGCTTATACATATCCGACTAGTAAGTATATCTCGCAGAGAGATTGATGATCACATTCAGCGGTTATCGGCAGAGGTGATACGGAAAGAAGACATACTTTGGGCTGAGTACACTCGAGTATCATTTGGTATGATCGCAACAATCTTTACTGAATACAAAAAGACTATAATAGATGTACTCTTTGATTAACTTCTAGAAATATGCACCCTTATAATTTACCTGACTAGTAATCTAAACAGAAAATAATGTGAATTCATGTAAATAGTTTTTAAATTGAAATGACTGTGTAATAGCTACAATTATCAAAGGTACTGGTACTTATTATTTTTATTTATATTGCAGGATTCACATGATGGTGGTAGCCCTCATATTTATGATCATGACATCTCAGACGATGAGTTACTTCTTTGAGGTTATGTTAGATTTAGGATGTAGTTCTATGGTAAAATCCAATTGGAGTAGGATGTACGTGAAGTAGTTGAATTAGGGTGTAGTTTGATGTAGAATCCAATTGGAGTATGATGCAGTTCAAGTAGTTATGTTTGTTGGACCCAAGTACAATGGACATGTATTGCTCTTACTTTTGGTTTTAAGAAATGCATGTTTTGTTTAAATTATTACTTTATTTAAATATGTTTTGGTTATTATTTGTATATGATAAGAAATGTAGTGTTATTGTATATATTATAGTGTGGTCAACAGGATAGGGGAAAAAATATATTTATAATACTATTGTCCATATCGCTAAATAAATATGATGGATGCAGTTTTAGTTTATGGTCAATTATATTTGACGGATTCTGAAACATTTAAATTAGACAAAATCATTATTATTTATTTTTTAAAATAATTAAATATTCTTTAAAAATAGATTAAATATTACGGTATCAGTCATATTTATACCGTCACATTTAACAAAACTTCTGTTAAATTTATAAATTGAGCGGGAATTTATAACTTGGCGGAAAAATTTTAAATTATTTTAGACAAAATTTTGAAAGATTTAAATATGACCGAATATCAGTCGAATTTAATAATTATTAAATATGACGGAATATCCATAACATTTAAAATATAAAATATTACAGGCAACCTAAAAGTGACCCCTACAAAAGGGACGGTTGCCATTCCGTCAATTTTAGTATAAATATGACGGAACATTATCTAAATATAACGGAAAAAGTTAAATTCGACGGAATTTTATCCATCGTATTTAACCGCTTCTTTTGTAGTGAATGTCTGAATGTCATATTGTAAATTTTATTTTTACAAAATGTATATGAGATTTTATATTAGTAATTGTTTAAATAATTGATTTTTAATTAGTTAAGATTTCACGTTAGATTCAATATATTAAGTTTTATTATTGTTCAATTTTATGATTCTAATTTTATATGTCTAATTTTATATGTATCATTAATGTTTTTTGTATAAGTATTTTTTATATAAAGTGTTTTTTATAAAATGCAACCCTACATATAACCGGAGGGATGGAAAAAATTGCAGAAAACCTGTATTTTACGTAAAAACTAAATGGGGGACAAGATAAAAGGCCGGGGCTACCATGCTGAAACCTCACAGCAAAAATCAGTGATTTGTATCATTTTAAGCTACATAATATTGTTCTCAAATATCATTATAAAATTTCTTTTAAGTTTACACACCATTCTCGGATAAATGGATAATCAACAAACATTTTAATATTATAACGTATTTTTGAGTGGAACCATCCCCAGATGCAATGATGGTCCAAATAATATTCCAAAGCACTGACCACAATCAGGGGTGCGGAACCAAGGGGGTCAGTCTAGGCTTCAACTCGGGTTGATCAAGATTCAAAAGAGAATTTATTTTTCAACTCATGATTTTTGGTTAAGAATTAGTAAAAAAAATTAGTTTTGAGGCTCGGTTAACCTCCAAAACTTAGTGAATTATTATTCTAGCCCCGGTTATTTGAAATTTCTACTTCCGCCACTGACGATAGGACTATATGTGGACGCTGATGCTTACTTACTGCATTTTCTTCAACAAGTTTGAAACGAAGATGTTGATGTTGACATACCACCAACACTTTTATTAATTTATTCAGTGCTCTCACCTGTGTGTGTTTCTTCTGCTTGATCAATTCTCAGCTACGTTCTTTTCTCAGCTATCAGCTATTTGGATGTATAAAGTAGTGGTGCTAGCCAGTGGCCAAAACAGAAGCCCTGACTTGAGAACAACAGCTTCTGTTGACCTTCAACTCCTAAATTACATATTTTAATTATAATTATTTCATCATCTCACTACAAGGAAAAGAGTCAAAACTGACCGCCAAAATCGGTCCGTTATGACCAAATTTGGTCGATTTAAATATTAAAACCGACCGACGTGTGGTCGGTTTTATGCTTAAAAGTGATCCTCTTAAAACCGAATGAGGCCGGTCGATTATAATTTTTCATAAACCCGACCGATATGTGGTTGATTTTATTCTTAAAAATGATCCTGTTAAAATCGACCGAGGCCGGTCGGTTATAAGGTTCCTAAAACCGACCGAATGGTGGTCGGTTATATTCTTAAAAATGGTCCTGTTAAAACTGACTGACGTGCACATCGGTCGGGTTTGTAGCAGTGGGTTTTCCAAAATTTATGGGATTTATATAACCGACCGACGTAAAACCGACCGTGTTTATTAAGTAATCAGTCAGTTATGTCCTTGTGCAGTCGGTTTTACTGGGTTTGGATATGGTAACAAATGGTCGGTTTTGGCTTACGTCAGTCGATTTTACTGGGTTTTTGGCAAAAAAACCAGCTTCTCTGCAGTTTCTGCAGTCCACCTATTATACATATACAATCACAAACCAAAAACCTAAAGTAACCATAAACAAAAACAACATTTATAAACCATACCAAAACACCAAATTCCAATCATTCCAAATTAACATCCATCCATCACAAACCACCAACCAAATTAAATATTCATCACAAACCACCAACCAAATTAAAAATCCATCACAAACAACCAACTAAATAAATCCATCACAAACAACCAAATTACAAGAATTTTGAACAACATTGAAACATGTTTGATAAACACTAATTGCTAATCGGACAAAGAAACACTCGAGTCCGTCCCATTAGGATCACCCATCTCTTCATCTTCATCATTTTCGGCATCTCCATCACCATCCCCCGTCATCGCCCTCGTCATTGCCATACAATCTTATCATTGTCATCTCCGTAGAATAACATACAATCATTCTCGCATGCATTAATTTTTTCATATTCAACCCTCAAACTCTTCATAATCTTTTTCATATGATAATAAGATTCGGGCAAAGTGTGTTGCTTTGGAAACACATCCATAATAAGTTTAATTAAACTATCAAAAGCTTTATCGCTACAATGTGCAACATTTTTTAATTCTAATAGTTTAGAGGTAAAACTTATTCTTGTATATTTTGTATTTCCGGGATAGATAGGAACTCCATTTTCAACGATCGTCTTATACAAATTTTTAGTGCTAATATTTAGAGTTTCTTCTAAACTAGTGCCTGTGGTGTCATAAAAATCATATTTTTCACCCGCAAAATCACGTAACATCGCATTAAAATCTACCGGTTGTTTTATCCTTGAAGATTCCCTATGATGATGAGAATGAGATTGTCAATTCTCTTCCCTTCGAACAACTTCACTGTGCGAAGTTCACACCGTATAACACTCACTCATCTCAATCGAGATTAAATGAAATCTAATATCATCAATCGACAACCAATTCAAAATATTACATATTTTGCGAGGACATTTTGTCTTATCGCCCTCCATTCCATTTCTACTTGCAAAATCTAAAAAATATTCTACACCATATTTATATTCGGGAGTTAGAGAAATTTTATCACTTTGTAATCATTTCCATATCCAACTTCGATCATTGTTTGCCATTTACATATATACATACATTTATAAACAATTTAGCATGCATTTCAAAACTATAAACACACATACATCTATATATATATATATAAGATTATACACACACATACATATAAACAATAATTTAGCTTGCAAACAAAACATTAAAAGATTAAACAAAAATTAAAAATACACATGCATTTATATAGAATAATGAACACAGTATATATATATATATATAGGATATATTCAAAGTCAAATCTTACATTATATATATATCTTCTTTGATCTTCCTCTCGTTGATTACCACAACTTCACTTCTCTCTTCTTTCGTGTTCTCCAACTTTCAATTTTAATTTTACTCTTTTTAAAAAAGTGAAAGCTTACACTTATAAAAAAAAAATTAAAGTAACATTTAAAACCGACCGACATCGATCGGTTTTATATTTGACAACAAAATGACGTTGTTTTCCCTTTTACAGCACACAAAATTCAATTTAAATTATTTAATAAATAATTTCCGTACACCATTAAATGACCGTAGAGCAATCGGTCGGTTTTAGGGTTGCCATATCACAGTCATAACCAACCTATTGTTGTCGGTTGGTTATAAGGTATGCCACGTCATCATAGCAACGTCGTTTCTTTCCTATGCAGAAAATATAATCGGCCGATTACTTTGTCGTCGATTTTGATCGATATATAACCGACCGATTACTTAGGCGGTCGGTTTTAACTCTCCGCCTTTTTCTCGGTCGGTTTTTGACAGTCGGTTTTATACGTTTTTCTTGTAGTGTCTAAAATTATCGGTAAATATTTACGAATTTTAATATATAATATTTACTCCGTCCTTTTATATGTCGATTTTTAAAACAAATTTTATCCCTAAATATATGTTCAATTTTATTTTCAAAACAAATTTATTAATAATCTTTCAAAGCTATTTCTATATTTATCATTTCTAATGTTTGACTCTATTAAACCTTAATTGAATTATTTTGTCCCCAAATGTTAGTTAATTTTTTTCTTAATATGCCTAATTTTTTTTAAAATGAAGATGTAAATAGAGCCAGAGGAAGTATTTAGAAATTCTCTGAGCTCATATTTATATAATCTGTTTGTAATATTCCATACATAATTAATTATCAGTAAACTAATTTTTTTTTTTAAATTTGATTAGTAAGTTTTAAAAAAATGGTTGAATTTTTCGATCTTCCAAAATTTTGAAATTAAAAATCATATCATTTTTACAAACTAAACTAATTAATTTATATTGTATGGTGTAAAATGAAACCTATCTCATAGCAATTACTAATTGCACATCTATAATTATTTTTCATAAAATAGTCCTTAAACCCTTATATACTTAATTTGTCCTCTAATAATTTTATTTGTGAACGACTTATAATAATTACATTTTTTTTTTGAGTTTTCTAATAATAATCAAAACAACAAAATAAATAATCATGGTTTCATAAGCTTGAGGGTGTATTTTGAATTTTATTTTCTAGCAAAAATAATAAAAGAAAAAACGCGCAAACTCGTGTTGACAGCGATATATAAAAGCACACAAGTTAAAGATTAAGCCTGATATTCCCTCTTTTTCATATTAACTAGTAAAAAAAGCCCGTGCTTAGCCGTGGTCTCATAATAAATTTTAAATTTATTAAATTTTTCCTCACAAAGTTACATTACTAATAACTGAACTACATATGATAAAATTTGATATAACAAAATTATATTAAACTAAAATAGTAGTATTAAATTTATAAAATCAAATAATAATTTTAAAATACATATGTACGTGTATTATAATTCACAACTTACTAATTTGTTATGATTCTGAAATCTCTTTTTTTCTCATTCGCCGCTAACAATATCAATGTCACAAATGTAGGTCAAGCAGCCCACGATATCTAGATAAGTATTAGTAACATTATGTAAATATTAAAAAATATAATTTAAAATTATATATGTGTATGACTTATAATATCTTATTTTAACAAAATACCTGACAGTATATTAGTTTAACACGTGCTTCAATTGTATCAAGACATATGAACTCAAATCCATGTAGTGGTATGTTGATGATCCTTTCTTCCAACTTTTTTGGGGTCGTTGTATATAGAAATATCATTTTAAACTCACATTATAGTGGTCTTTATCGGCTAGTACTTGCAACTACTTTAATTTTTAATGTTATATAAAGACCATTCTTCCGAAATTTGTTTGAATCGAAAAAGTAGATGTTTTTAAATCGTTGCATGGATAAGATTTTCATATCATAAATTAAAGCATCAAAAAATTAGTACGAATGCATAATTGTAATAAATTAATAAATAACAAACATTTATTAACATTCTCATCAATTAAAATCATGTCAACACTAAATTGATCGTCTGTTTGTGTATTGATTGCATCCCAAAACATGCATACTCTCACTTTTATCATCCAATCGTCTCTATTGTTATTCAAAACAATCAAGAGAGTGTAATCTGTGATGTATTAGACATTGAATGTAAATAGCTTTGTGATAAATTTGTTGTGATTTATTTTTTAATTAATGTTTGATCTTTAATTTATATAAGTGATGGTCTATTATTTTTTACATGGAAACACATTCAATTTAGGTAAAAGAATAAATTATTTTTTTATTATAGATAGCGTATTTTTGAAAAATCAAAATAGTTTCGATTTTTAATAATTTAATGTGTTTTCTAAAATTTTTAATTACCTTACTATAATAATGTCTTTTCTAAAATTTTGAAACTTATCTTATGGATTGATAATAATTTACTTGACTCGAAGAGAAAGTTTAGAAGAATATAACGTATCTTAGATTTTTTTAATTAGGAGAAAATTTAGGAGAATATAAAGGAACTTAGATTTTTTTATAATTTTTAATATTTACTAATTCAAAAATTCGGGAAAATTAGAAAAATACGTTGAGACGATTTGTGAGCGTCACCTAAACGCTCTCGTAAGTGATGGATTATTATTTTTTAGATGGAAACACGTTTAATTTAGGTAAAATAATAAATTATCTTTTTTTATTATAAATAGCGTCTTTTTGAAATATCAAAATAGTATCGATTTTTAATAATTTAATGTCTTTTCTAAAATTTCTAATTATCTTACTATAATAATGTCTTTTCTAAAATTTTGAAACTCATCATTTGAATAATAATAATTTACTTGAGGAGAAAGTTTAGGAGAATACTCCCTCTGTTTGGAAATAATTGACGTTTGACTTTTTGACACACATCTTTAGAAGTTTTGACAATATGGTTAAAATTATTATTTTTAAAATTTTCTTTTTATGAATAAATATATTAAACTAAATTTTTTATTCAAAAAAAGAAAATTTTAAAAATAATAATTTTAACTAGGTAGTCAAAGCTCCTATAGATGTGTGCCAAAAAGTCAAGTGTCAATTATTTCCAAATAGAAGGAGTATAACGTATCTTACATTTATTTTAATTTGGAAAAAGTTTATGAGAATATAAATTAACTTAGATTTTTTATATTTTTTAATATTTACTAATTCAAAAATTCGAGAAAATTAGAAAAATACGTTGGGACGATTTGGGAGCGTCACCTAAACGGTCTCGTCTTCTCATTTATATATATATATTGATTGATTCTTACTTTTTGACATTCATATTAATGTATAAATAAAAATAATTTTATTTAATATAAATTTTAAATTTTTATATCAAATTATAATTTAGATTCTAAATTTTAATTTAATATAAATATTAAAAATAATTATTATATTTTAATATAATTTTCTCAACTGTTTAATTTACGTATTAAAAAATGAGTTAAAATGAGACACGAGAATATCTTCTTTTCATTTCTTCCCGCAAGGTCGGTGAAGCGTTCAAAGTCAGATTCTGTTTCCGGAACCTTTTCTTTTCTTTTCTTTTCTTTTTTTAAAAGTAGTAAAAGTTTGAACTTTTAATTTAGGATTATAATTCGAGTTAAGTTTGCTAAGATTTTTTTTATTAATAAGTTTGTTTTCAAGATTTTTTTTTATCAAATCTAATTGAGCTTCAAAATTATGTTTAAGATCGACGTACTTGTTTATAGTCAAATTTGAGTTGTTAAAGAATTTTTGAGTTTATTAAATATATTAACAAGTTTTAGAGTCAATTAATATTTTGGCGAGTTTATCAAATTTTGACTTATTTTTTTTTTAAAAAAGCATTCAATTATTTTATTCCATTATTGTAAATATTTTAATTTGAACTTCAAAAACATTTTAACAATAAAAATTCAAAATAACATATTTTTGTTATAAAATTTAAAACTAATAAATTCGTATATAAATTTATATATAAATTGAATGTCACTTAATGACTTTACTCCGTTTGGGAGTGCCGTTGAAAATTGTTGTACATTGAGAAAAAGTACTGGAGAAAAAGTGTTGTCAGGAAAATCAGATGATTGTTTGGTAATTTTTTTGATTTACGC
>QRFB01012460.1:0-26531 GCA_008931105.1 Oenanthe javanica | reverse complement strand
AGAAGATTATTCTGATTCTTATGGGAGAATCAAAAAAACTTTATCCTATACTTGAAAGTAGTTATTAGTGGAGGATTCCTCATCCAAGTGGGATATATAGAAAAGAAATAACACTTCCATTATTCATCTAAAGGGGAGAAGNGAAATAACACTTCCATTATTCATCTAAAGGGGAGAAGAAGAAAAAGAAGAAGAATCTCATTCTCGGGGGAGAACATTATTTGAGCAATGTTCTATGTTCTATTGAAGATGTTCCCAAGAATTTTGATTCTTTTGAAGCTCTACTCATGATAAGTTCTTTAAAGTTCAAGCTATGAAGGATTTTGAAGCAGAGGAAGCTCAAACTAGAGGAATGAAGATGATACTACTTGAGTATCAGTTCAGTGCTAGAGGAACAAACATCTTTCATTTAATTTACTCAAGAAATCTAGAAATGCAGAATCTGATCCAAAAAACCAGTAGTATTATTTACAAGTCCCAGGCCATTACTTTTTCTAGTTGTTAGTTGAGTTATCCTCTCTATGAGATTTGTGTGCTAAGTTTAACAATCAAATATGGGGAGATTTTTTGTGAGATTACGAAGCTGTATGAATAGAAGTCGTGATAACTCAATACTAGAACATGATTGGTAAATAATACAACGTCTACACGAAAATCAGAAAGAAATGAAGATAAGGCAAATATAGTGAATCAAGACATTAGAAGAAGTTTTGAAGTCTACTACAGGTCACTAAGAGAAGTTAATTAATATGTTCATGCCTCAGTGAAGAATAATGTGTAAAGACTTTAAGGGTTTCAGAAGTGTTGAAGATTCAGTATAAAAGTGCCACTAGAAGATTTCAGTGTATTAACATTGATTGAAGATAGACAGTGTTCGAAGCATAGGAATCTAGAAGAGTTGACACAGGGTGAAGACAAAGGTTAAAGAAGACATCTGCAGTCTTAAAGTTATACTCACTGACAGAAGTTCATTTATATATTCAAACGTAAGTGAAGAACAAAGAATGAAGTATTCAAGATTGTGGTAGTAATGAAGACGTTTTTTAAGTACTAGAAAAGATTCCAGTGAATGTACAGTGTTTATTGATAGACAGTGCTCGAAGTAAATGAACAACTAAGGAAATGTTAACTGATATTTACATACAAGTAAAGATAATTTAATTCTGTGTTAGCCGTCTGTAAACCAGAACAGTGCACTAGGCATCATCACAACAAGATGAGAATTATCTTTACAAAGATTAAGGAACCGGTTAGCTACAAAGAGGAATGAAAGACAGACAAAGAAATAAATATAGTGAGAAGATCAAAAGGTATTTCTAAAGTCAAGTCAAGCTTAAGTCAAAGTCAAGGATCAAGTCAAACAAAGTCTAACAAGTGAAATAACTGATTCCTGAATTAGCTAAGTATTGAAAAACGCCCTCAAGAGTACTACAAGATTACAAGCGCCCCCAACATGTTCAAAGAGCATTAATCTAATATTATGGGCGCCACAAAGCATCTAATACTACGGGCGCCCCCAAGCTTCTATTACTTTGGGCGCCCCCAAGCTTCGAATACTCTGGGCGCCTTCAAGCTTCTAATAATCTGGGTGCCCCCAAGCTTCTAATACTATGGGTGCCCCCAAGCTTATCTCTTTGTTGTAGCGAAGAACTAATTTGTTCTTCGGAAACCTGTTCATTTAAAACCGAGTGTAGCAACCTCTCTAGGTTTATTTACGAAAGATATATTCCCCGACCCTTTCCTCGTTAATTTTGCTAATTTTCTAGAACTTATATGTTTATTTATATATACAGAAAATTAGTAAGCAACTCTCCTAAACACTACAAATATCCAAACCCACTCTGAAATAATAATTTATTTATCCGCAAATTCTGAAAAGAATTTATATTATTGTGAGTATCATATTCAACCCCCCTTTTACGATACTTCGGGACCTAACAAAATCACACCTGATATAAGGAGTGTATTTGTAGAGTACCCACTTGTGCAGCCTACAAATGGTTACCTTGTTCTAGTAGAGGGTCCCAAGGAGGTGTAGTACCAAATGCTCCTAACCTAGGGACTCTTAACCCAACTACAAACCCTTCTTCAATTTCTTTAGATGATAGTGAACTAACCTCCACATCCTCTCAACAGGGTATGGTTCAAAAGAAGAGAAAGAGGAAACCTGTTAGCATGTTGTTGTAGAAGAATCTAATGAACTCGAGTCACATGCCGCCTCCCTAACCAGGAGAAAGAAAAAGAAAGGGACCACACTAGACCACTCTACATCCTCCCAACAGGATGTAGTGGTATCACATGGATTAAACTTATTACTAGGGGCACTCTCTCAACAAGGTGTATTTATTGAACTATGGGGCCAACCCACTCCAACCTGTAAAGAGTCTGCACCATCAGATGAATATACTAATGTTGATGCTGGGTGTGTAGTTTAAAATGAAATACAGGTACACATAGGAAAATCCATTGAAACTTTCCCATTTTCTCAAGGGGAGTTGTCAACACTCAATTCTTCACAAACTTAATCTCTCATTCCTCATATTTCTTCTCAACCAAATGTGCAAAGTGTTGCACAAGAGATCATTGATCATCAGGAATCCACTTTTCCTAGTGAGCCAAAATCAAGTGACTTGGTGCATGACACCTTGCTCACCACTCAGGACACACATTTAGATGGTGAGAGAATGCATGCTAAGGCATATCTTGATAACACCATCAAAACCACAAAGGCTCCAGGTGTTTTTACTTCAGACTCTGTAGAATAGACTGTAACACCATCCATTGGTCTCATTCATGAGCCATTGGAGAACATGTCTTCACAGACATTGGGAAATCTAGGAGACCTCCACTTCATGCAAATGGCATCCTCCGGACAATCCCCAGTCATTCAAAAATTGTCTCCTAGAGAGAATGAATCTTTCCATCCAGAATCTATTGATGACTCATCTGAGAAATTAGATGAAGAAATAGAAGCTGAGGGACACACTGTAATAGGTATTGATCCTAGCTCTAACTTTTTGTCAGAATGGCTGAAACTTGTGCAACATGACAGGGATTCTGGACCATCTACTGCTACCATTCTTCTAGAAGAACAACTAAAAGATCTATATGGTGATCAGTTTGATGGGTTCTACCAATGTGCTCAACAACTTCTCACTTCTCACCTCCCAAATAAGGACTATACAGTTATTCTACTTGAATATGCCAAGGATCAGGAGGAAATAAAAGACAAAAAATGCTGAAATGGCTAAAGAAGGAGATGTAAATATGGATGTTTGGTTAGATGCAAAGCAAACTGTGAGCATGGATGAGATGCTGCAGTGGATGAGGGAGAAATATTTAACTTCTTTGGGTTCCTGCTCCAAAACCTTCACTCCTTCTGTAATCTATGATGCCATTCATGAAGCTGCCAAGGTTCAATTACAAGAAAATCACTATTTAGCAAGAGGTCTTCAAGCAGAAATCACAGATAATAAAGAAAAGATTGAAACAAGTCTGACCAGTATTTATGACAAAACCAATAATCTTCTTCACATACCTAAGTATCAGTGTAAAGCCTCATCTTATAAGATAAAAATAAAATGCAAGCCAAAATGTAGAAGATGGAGAAAGCTTTCAAGGACATGTATGAGAGCACTAGTGAGCAGAAGCAATACAACTCCAAAATTTACTCTATGGTGGAAGTGCTCTACAAGAACTGGCATGCTGATATGATGCCTAAGGATTTCAAGTTACATGGGATGACTCCTTTTCAGGTGGATTTGTATTATCAATCCAAAGCCAAAGAAGAACATGCTCAAGCATCCACAATTACAAAGATAAATGACAAAGTGGAGAAAATGGTTAAAGTTCACACAAATATGTCCCCCACTATGAATGAAGTTGTTGCTATAGTGAGTTCACTTCAAAAAGAAGTCAACACATACATGTTTACTCAATCTATCACTCTCACTCAAGTTTCAAATCAATTGACCTCCATTCAGAATATCTTATTTACTCTCAATGGATCAACTCAAGCCCCTCATGTCCAAATGCCTCGTCTTATTGAACTAACTCACTCTTCATTTCTGCCAAAACCAGATATCAACCCTAAAGGGGAGAAAGAAGGGATAAGATTGAAGCTAAAAGATAGAAGAATGCCATGGAAATTCTGAGATCAGAAGCCAAGAAGCCTATAGCAGACAAAGAGTTCTTATTGAATCTGAAAGCCATCAAGGCAACAGTGAAAGACAATCACTGGAGTTACAGGAAAATGCTCCAAAATAACATATTCACAGTGAAAGGAGTGAAGATTATAATGAATGACAAAGAAAACAAAGGGCCAATAGTGTAGATGGAGTCTGGCTATTACAGGTTATCAACAAACATATTAAAACATCTCTCCTATATAGAGCTAGAATGTTTGTACAAAGCTGTGGAGCTGTGACTAAGGAAGATGATGAGCTAAAGAATTATGTGATAAGTCCTTTAATGCCAAAGACTCTTCTAGAAGCCTATTGTAATCTAGATGGGGTGCTCTACATGACAAACACAAACACTTTGTCTCACTTCAAAATTCCTCAGCATTTGACATAAACCAACAAGAGGCAAATCATAAGCTTAATAGAACTACTTCAGAAAAGGCCAATTGTGAGGGAAGAGGACAGGTTGATAATCGAAAAGCTGAGAAAATTCATAAATGGTCAAGTTGTGGCTTTTATAAATGAAGAAATTGAGAATAAGAAGATAAAATGTGATGAAGATAAGGGGCAGGGCAAGAAAGATGACAAGCCTGCACCCAGGAGTGATAAGGATGGAAAAGAAAAGAAAGATGATGGGAAAGAAAAGAAAGATGATGGAAAAGACAAGAAAACTGATGAAAAGAAGGAAATGAAGTATGAAAGGAAGAAAACAAACAATCAGTAAGTTGTTGGTAGTTCCATTGGTGTACCTACCAAAACTCTGGACACTAAAGTAGCGACCACAATTTTTGAAACTGCCCAAACCTCCAACAAATCCAAATAACCACTAAGACATCTTGACAAAGTGACTACACATGGAGTGATATGGAAGTAAGGGAAGAAATAACATCTCTCAAAGCTAAAACAATGTCAACAAATCAGAGTCAACTCATTGTTCCATGCTAGTTAGATATCCAAAATGGAGAAAGCAGATTATTTTTCCTGACAAAGGACTTGTTATTGAACTAATCCAGATAGAGGAAGTTTATGACAAAAGAAGAATCAAGAAAATGATTGCAGAAAGAATCTCCAAATTTGAAATCAGGGACAAAAAGATGTATGTGACAAATGTTGATGGAGAAGAAATAGAATTTTACCATTATAACTCAGCAATCACTACTCATCAAATCAAGAGAGTGTTCAGTCTTTATGACAAAAAGTGTATGGTGAACAAACTCAAGATGGTAGAGGTAGCTAAGTATCTGGCTAGAAAATATCAAAAGAAGATTGAAAAAATCATTTACAGAAGAGAAATGGCTGAGAAAAAGATTAATGAGGATGATGAAATAGAAAGAAAGTTAGAAGAATTAAGAAGAGCAGTAAAGTGCAGAGTCTTCTCAAATCCTGACAGAATTAAGTTCAAAACATACAATAGAAGAACAATCAAGGTTAGACTCAAATTTATCATGGACTATCCCACTGAAACTTTTCAGATTACTGCCAACATGCTTTAAGGACTCCATTCTCATTGAAGAGATAATTGCCAGGCAAGAATACCTAAAGGCCATTGAAGAGATCAACAAATGAAGCAAAGAAGAAAAATAGTCTCTCTACGACATCTACCTAAACAAAGGTAGGCTTGATATCTTGTTTAAATTTGTTCAAAGTATCTTTTCTCAAATTGGGGAGATTGTTGAATCTAGACAGGCCTACGTTGTTTGAATGTTATTATTTGTAATGTAGTTACAACATCTTAATACTTCTTGTAATAGAATTGTGACTTAGAGTTTTTCTCTGTATATTTTCAGTTATAAGTTTTCTCTACTGTAATTCAAGTTGTAAATAACGGCCACTTCAATAATACTCTGATAGAAGATTCAAGCCAAAGTGGATCATGCATCAGAATGAACAAAGCCTCATCAAAATAAAGAATTCAAGCTGGAAATTATTTTAAGGCAATATACTGATTCGAGAAGTCAAGCCATCCGAGAAGTCTAAAATGAACTGGTCGAGAAGTCTAAGAATGTTGAATAGAGAAGTCAAAATGTTCTTTCGAGAAGTAAGCTATTCAAGTATTCGAGAAGTCCAAAAATATCATATCCAGAAGTTAAGCATTGAAGTGTTCTAGAAGTCTATGGATGTTGTTGATCGAGAAGTGAAGAAATGTGATCAATCGAGAACTCAAGATATGTGACTAATCGAGAAGTCAATAAGTTAGACTGATTGAGAAGTGAATGAAACTAATTCAATCGAGAAGTCTCACACTAAATGTTGGTGAGATTATGAAGCTATATAAATAGTAATCGTGATAACTCAATACTAGAACATGACAAGTAAATAATACTACGCCTACACGGAAATCAAGAAAAAATAAAGATAAGGCAAATACAGTGAATCAAGACATTAGAAGAAGTTTTGAAGTCTACTTCAGGTCACTGAAAGAAGTTCATTAATATGTTCATGCCTCAATGAAGAATAATAGTTAAAGACTTTCAGGGTTTCAGAAGTGTTAAAGATTCAGTATAGAAGTGCCACTAGAAGATTTCAGTGTATTAAGATTGATTGAAGATAGACAGTGTTCGAAGCATAGGAATCTAGAAGAATTGATGATAGGGTAAATACAAGGGTTAAAGAAGACAGCTGCAGTCTTGAAGTTATACTCACTGAAAGAAGTTCATTTATATATTCAAGTGGCAGTGAATAATAGAGAATGAATTATTCAAGATTGTAGTAGTAATGAAGATGTTGTCTAAGTACCAGAAAAGATTCTAGTGAAAGTACAGTGTTTATTGACAGTCAGTGTTCGAAGCAATAAAGAACTGCAGCATTCCTGTCATTTGATTTAATTGAGAATATGAAGATCAATACAATGTTAGTCACTTATGAACCAGACCAGTGCACTAAGTGTCAACACAAATGATTTGGTTAACATGGTCATTGTAGAAGAAGAATTGACAAGAAGCCAAGTGAAGCTAAGTATACAAGGATTGAATAGAAGTTGAAAATACTCCAAGTCATTATACAAGGTGGAGAATTCGACAATTAGTTATACTAGGTGAAGAAATTCGACACATATCAATACAAGGGAGCTATCTTCGACACATGCCTATTGGTCCCTGATATTGTAGAAGGGGGGTTGAATACAATATATATAAATTATCGCGAAATTTCAGATTTAAAATATTATTTTAATTAATCACAAAATATTAATATTAATGAAATACTGTTCAAGTACAAGATATAATTTATAACTTGAAAAGTATTACAAAAATTATTTGATGAAAAGTGTATATAATTGATAAAATAATCTAGAACGAATTCGACATGAAGTGTTCGGGGTTTAACAATTATATTCCAAACTTGCACAGAAATTTGTGAATATTACAATGCATACAAAATTCTGAAATTTGATTGTTTTTCTAACACTGAATAATGAAGCCAAAGCCTCATATTTATAGAGGTTGGTAAAGCTGGTATGACTTTTGTGTTATGACCTTTGTAGAAATAAATTAACCCTTGTATGACTTTCCAAAAGGTTGAGCATGACTTTTTTTTACTCGGTATGACTTTCTAAAAATCGGTATGACTTTTCTAAAGTCATATTCGAATTTTACTTTAATTAAATAAACCATTATGACTTATTTAATAAAGAAATCGGTATGACCTTTTTTTTAATAAAAAGGTCGGTATGACTTTCTATTAATAAAAAATCAGTATAACTTTTTATTATAGAACTCGGTATGACTTTTCTATCAAAAAGGCTCAGTATGACTTATTTTATAAATAAAATCAGTATTACCTTTTTAATTAAAGAACTCGATATGCTTCTTTTAATTAAATTCGGTATGACTTATTTTATAAAATTCGGTATGACTTATTTTATATAATTCTGTATGACTTATTAAATAGTCATTTGAATTATATTAAAAGTCATATAAAATCATTTCTTTTATANGAGTTGAGTTGTCATCTAATTATTACAAATAGGCCTAGTCATATGCCTTTCAATCTCCCCCTATTTGTTGTTAAATATTTAACACACAAATTCCTAGAGGATAACTCAACTAATAACTAAGAAAGTAGTATGACATGTAATAACTGTAAATAATAAACAAAAGTTCTAGTATTATATTTAACAATTTTCCAGATTCATACATGAAAGATAAATACAAGATAGTTGTTCCTCTAGTATTGAACAAATATTACAAAGTTTCTATCTTGTTTTATCTACGTCTTCAGTCTTTAGATGTATTAACTTCACATTCTTCTAGGATTAAACCTTTATGAACTGGTGTCCTCGGTACTTCTTCATATACTGATTGATCTGTTGTGGTGGATTCTCCATACAGCCTCCTTTGTTCAACTCTTGCTAACTGCCACAATACTTCTTGCTTAACAGGATCTACTATATCTTCTTCTACATCATATGGCTGAGTTGAATCTATCTTTGGCATTTGCCTGATGTACGAAGGAATTTTCTTTGACAAACAGTAGTTTCTGATCTTTTGTGCAGCATCCAACTTGGCTTGGGATCTGAAGCCTTTCGATCTCAGCATCCTTTCAACTTGAATCATGTACTTAACTGTGTAGCCTTTTAATGACTCCTCATTTAATTGCATGATTTGATACAACTTGTTTGATAAAAATCTTACTTCATGAGGATCAAATAAGATCTGAGGACTAACAGCTATTGCAAAGACTCTAAGTCTATCCCTGAGAAGTTCATTTTCCTCTGAGCTTCTCTTCACTTTATTCAATAAAGTCCATATCACTAATAAACTTCTTTGCCTGAAAAACTCCAAGGATATTCTGAATGTACCATTCCTGCGTGTGTAGACTAATATCTGCCAGTCTTCAAGAATGTGATCCACTAGGATAGTGATATAGTCCACTTCCTCTTTTAGAGCTTTCATGAAGTTATCAATGTTGTCATTTGACTTTTCTAAACGCTCAATTATTGATTTTAGATACTTGTCTTCGAATGGACCCTTCTATAGTTTATCCATTATTTCTCTTGCAATGTCCCATTTCTTTCCTATCTTGAGCTGCACATCTCTCTTCTTTTCTCTGACTGCTAGGGCCCAGAGATTTTACTTTTCTAGGCTTGCTTCTTTTTCAGCCTTTGATCTTTCCATGACTAAAGCTTTCAGTTTTTCAGTCTTAGCATGACTTGCCTTGATGTCTTCTTTTAGTTTCTTCATTGCCTCTTCATAGGCTGGATCAGTTTCTTTTTCTTTCGGAAATAAAAATTCTTCATCAAAGGCAGTCTCTTCCTCAACTCTACAGTAGTCAGAAATGAGTGATTCATCATGAACACTATCATCAATGAATTGTTCTTGAGCATAATAATGTTCTTCTGGTTCTGGATCATGCAATTGAAATTGTTCTTCAGAATACAACTTTGTTTTTCCTTTGTCTTGAGTAGTAGCCCATTCATCTCTAGCTACTTTCTCCTTTTCTTTCTCCCCCTTAGTTGAGGGATCCTCTTGAGATTTTGAGGCTTCAAAAGATGTCATTAGTTTCTGCATAGTCAGATAGACTTGTTTCATTCCCTCATTCAAATGAGTCATTCCATCATCCAGTTTGCTGAATCGTTGTGTTGAGATCTTTTCAATTTCAATAATTGTTAAGGTCAAGTTTTTCTCAACTTCATCAATTCTTTCATGTAATTTGCTCACTTCTTTCATATCATCATCAATGAGACTCTGCACATTCTGGATATCTTGAATTTTTAGAAGTATGGAGGATTTGACATCATCAACATCTTTTTGCACTATTGTCAGCTGTTGTGTTACATAGGCAGATGTAGACTTCTCTTCTGCTTGTGCTTTAACCTTTACCAACTCAGCTTGGACAATCTGCATTTCCTTCAGGAGAGCTTCCATTTTAGATAGTAGTTCACTATGTATGTATGTGCACTCATCTTNTAGTAGTTCACTATGTGTGTATGTGCACTCATCTTACTTGCACTCCTATTTAACTCACTATCACTCGGTGCATGTGTTTCACTCTGTGTTTGCCTCACATCACTAGTGTTTAGCTCCTTTCCAGATCCAGATGTTGTACCTGTATATAAAACAATAGCTTTGAAGAGTCGAAATGCTCTTCTGATGCCTGTGAAGGCGCGTCCTCAACAAGATTATCTTGCATTGACTCTGCTATTGACGTAGCTACTCCGTGAATGGAGTCCTAACTCCCTCTAAAGAGTGGTTGCCTCTCAAATCCACTAGTGGATTCCAGACCTTCTTTTAAAAGAACTAGATGTAAGAAATCTAGGGGGGTCACCACTTTAGACAATGTATTGAGTGGCTCATTAGAGTCTGTGGTGCCCCTTAAAACATGTTATGGTATATGATGCTGCACTGCATTAAAAAAGTCTTGGTCCACTTTAAATGTGGCATTCGACCAGTTTGTTTCAAAATATTTTCTTCATGTCTAGATGTGCCCTCTTCTGATTGTGTTTCTTCAAGTGGAGGTCCTGCTAGTGTGAGCGCTAGCAGCGTGCGTGACTCTTCACAAGATGCCGCGGCCGGATGGCGAATTTTAATAGAATCACCCGTTTGATCTAATGAGTTCAGTGACTGTTGAATTGCCTTTTCAAATTCCATATCCCATTGAGAGGATAAGGAAGAGTCTACATTGTCTCAGGTTCAGTTCTCGATCTTTTTGTTGGAGGAAACAGAGCTGCGGGTTCACTCATAGATACACTTCTACCTCTTATTTTCCTAACAGGTTTCTTCCTTTTTCTGATTAGACTCAATGAGGTTGAAGAAGGAGAAACTGTTTGGGGCTCTAACTCAGCTTGGGATTGAACCTATGTGTTGTCAGGTTCATAGCTGAAGTCCTGAAGTGAAAGACTACAATCATAGTCCGCCACAAATATATTTAAAGGTGCAGTATGTATATTTATAGGTAACAAATTAGAAGCCAGGGTTTGAGATATTACATGTTGTTCCTGGGCTGATTGTTCTGCATGCTGAGTAGCTTCAAGAAGAAGTTGTGCTGGATTATCAATCTCTATTGGCACTTGTTCTGGCTCTTGCTCAAATTGTTGTACCTGTTCAGGATTGGCAATTTGATCCATTATCCCAGCCATATAGTCTATTCTTACCACTAGCATATCTTGAAACTTTAGATTATTGTTGAGCCTTGAAAATAAGTTTCTTTGTGAAGTTGGATATACTTCAACAGGACTATTTTGGAACAGTTCTTTATCTTCATCTAAAAAAAGATCATTCATGAACAGCATTAGGAACCTTGGATAATAGACTTGCACATTTTCCCCCCTGATTTCTGGCGTTCCCATCTTCTTTATAATTTCTTTCAGAATCAACTTCCCGAAATTAATCCTCCGGTGATGGGCCACAGAATACCCAATTATCTGAAGTAGTGAAGAAATATTGTTGAAGTTGCTTTTTGTAGTGGGTGCAAACACTTGAGCTAGTATGTGAAAGAAGTAGTCCCACTCGCTCACCAACTTGGCTTTCGACATCTTTACCAGATTTATCTCACCTTGATACTGAATAGCATGGAAAAATTCAAGTATCTTTAGAACAGATGGTGGTTCAACAAAATCTCTGGTTGGGAACCCTAGAATCCTGTTCACATCATCTTCAGTCACTATGTACTCATATTCTCCAATGGTGAATGAAAATTGCACTCTTGCTCCAACAGTTCTATTCATTGCTGTATAGTACAATGCCCTAAATGCTAACACTTGTAACGGGGCGTCCAATGTAATTGCAATTCTAATTAGTGAATGCTCATTTAAAAATATGATCAACGACCTAAACCTTTCAACTGAGCAATTCACCGGATTAAAAAATCCTACAAAATTGGTCTTCACTAATTCACAATAACCAGCCATTTTAATTACTACTATTTCAATTAACAAATTACAAAGTTCAATAAAATAGTAAAATATTAATTATAAGTCCAAAAAGTCGAAAATTACATAGATAAATTAAAACCCTAACATCAACTAATCCTTCAAAGTCGATTTCAACCAGTTAATTACTCTAATCACCAGTTCTTAAACTTCACCAAATCACAACAAAATCTGTCCTTGAACACAAATCACTAAGACGATTCGATCTTAATGAAAATCGGGCAGCACTTTGGTATGTTACAATCGATTCTGATCAAACCAGCAAGTGAAATCACTTGTATTAAGCAAGCAAGCAACTGATATTCAGTTGTAAAGGATCGTGAAAAGAAGAAGAAAAAAATCCTGCAACTGCTGTGATCGTGTGTATATATGCGTGTATATTGTTGAGTATGACTGTTAATATGTTGTTATGGTTTTTTTTAAAATAAAATAAATCAACAGAAAACTCTCGGTATGACTTTTAAATGTCATACCGAGTTTTTAAACAGAAAATGTCATACTAAACAAAATAAAATTAAAATAAATACTCAGTATGACTTTAAGCATCGGGATGACTTTTTCATGCCTTAAGCTCAGTATGACTTTTGTTTAAAAAGTCATGCCGAGATTTTAAGTGAAAATGTCATACCGAGATAAATTGAATAAAAGTCATGCTAATAAAATACAAGTATATATATATATATTTATTTATTTATGTTTATATATTAATTATTTCTAAATTCGAAATAAAATACTGAAAATTTTATTCGACTTTTAGATTTAATTAATAATAATAATAAATAATAACAAGCAATATCTAAAAGGAAAAATAAAAATAATAAAAATACTTTCCATACTACTATATTATTAAAGATATATAATAATTATTTATATTATTAACTGTTCTAATTAATTTAGAAATTAAATTAACTCATTCTTGAATTAATTTAATGAGAAAATCAATTAAATAATTAATAACATAATCATTTATCAATCTACAAAATAATTAGTAAACTATACATTAATTTACATAAATGCTTATAAATGCTTAATTTAAATATAAGTACTTATGCTATGATTGGAATAATTATCTATTAAGAATAATAATTTAATCTTAAGATAATTTTCCAAAAATTCATAAGTCTTGAAATTTTATTAATTCAAGTCTCATAAATTCTTTAAATATTAACATTTAATATTTATGAGCTTAAATTAATTCCTAGCAACCAAAAAATAACCATTATTTAACATCCCTAGTTTACTAACCAACTTAGAGAAAGTGGATTCATCAAGTGGTTTCGTGAAGATGTCGGCTATTTGATCTTCTGTGGGTACAAAATGTAACACCACAGTTCCGTTCATGACATGCTCTCGGATAAAGCAATACCTTATGTCAATGTACTTGGTTCGTGAGTGTTGTACATGATTGTTGGAGATAGCTATACACTTGTGTTGTCACAGAAAATTGGAATTTTGTTCAACGCAAGTCCATAGTCATTTAGCTGATTCCTTATACACAAGATCTGTGCACAACAGCTACTTGCCGCAATGTATTCTGCTTCGGCTATCGAGGTAGACACTGAGTGCTGTTTCTTCCTATACCAGGAGATCAATCATCTTCCTAGAAACTGACAGCTTCCAGACGTACTTTTCCTGTCTATCCTGCACCCTGCATAATCTGAGTCTGTATAGCCTATTAGGTCAAAGCCTGTATCTTTAGGGTACCAAATTCCATGATTTGGTGTACCCTTCAGATATCTAAAAATTCGTTTAACGGCTATTAGATGAGATTCCCTTGGGTCAGATTGAAAGCTTGCACATAAGCATGTTGCCAACATGATATCGGGTCTACTAGCAGTTAGATATAGTAATGAGACTATTATACCTCTATAGCTTGTGATGTCAACTTTCTTACCAGTTTCATCTTTGTCAAGCTTGGTGGCTGTTGACATTGGGGTTTTTGCCGGTGAAGAATCTTCTAGACTGTATTTTCTGAGAAGATCCCTTACGTACTTTGATTGGCAAATAAAAACCCCATCTTCCTTTTGCTTTACTTGCAATCCAAGGAAGAATGACAGCTCACCCATCATGCTCATCTCATATCTGCTCTGCATTAACTTAGCAAATCTCTTGCACAAGTTTTCGTTAGTAGAACCAAATATAATATCGTCAACATAAACTTGGACAAATATCATATCTTTTTCATGTAATTTATAAAAGAGAGTTTTATCTATGACACCTCTAATAAAACTATTTTCAAGTAAAAACACAGAGAGAGTGTCATACCATGTCCTCTGTGCTTGCTTGAGTCCATAGAGAGCTTTGAAAAGAAAGTACACAAAATCAGCAAACTCTGGATTTTCAAAGCCAGGGGGCTGTTCCACATATACTTCCTCTTCTAACTTTCCATTCAGAAATTCACTCTTCACATCCATTTAAAAAATATTAAAATTGGAATGTGCTGCGAATGCCAGAAATATCCTGATGGCTTCAAGTCTTGCAACTGGTGCGTAGGTTTCGTCATAATCAATTCCCTCTTCCTGGGAGTAACCTTTTGCAACCAGTCTGGCTTTGTTCCTTGTAACAATGCCATCACCGTNAACAATGCCATCACCGTCTAACTTGTTCCTGTATACCCATTTCATGCCAATTACAGATCTATCTTTAGGTCTGGGTACCAGTGTCCAAACTTCTTGTCTTTTGAACTGATTGAGCTCTTCTTACATGACAAGAACCCNCATCACCGTCTAACTTGTTCCTGTATACCCATTTCGTGCCAATTACAGATCTATCTTTAGGTCTGGGTACCAGTGTCCAAACTTCTTGTCTTTTGAACCGATTGAGCTCTTCTTGCATGATAAGAACCCAATCTAGATCAGCTAATGCATCTTCAACTTTCTTTGGTTCTTCTTGAGATAGAAAAACTGAAAATAGACATTCATTTGAAGTTGCACTTCTGGTTCTAACTCCAACATCTGGATCACCTATGATCAATTCAAAAGGATGATCTCTGCTCCATATCCTTTCCCTAGGTAGGTTTGATCTTGATGATTCGCCTCTAAATTCATTGTGATGTTGTGTTCTGCTTGTAGATCATTCATCTCCCCTTGAGTTGTTGCCAGGATGACTTGTTGATCCACCACTGGTATTAGTAGAATTTCCATTTTTTCCACCACTGTTACCTGGATCATTATCATTATTGTCATCATCATTTCCTGCTGCAACCTCAGGTTCCTCTTCATCATCAGAATGTGAGTCTGGATAATTATCAAATTTTAATGACTCAGAAGAATCTTCAGTTTGGAAACTTGGGAGTTTAATGTCATCAAAAGTAACATTGACACTTTCTTTTACTTAATGTTGATCAATTATGTACACCCTATATGCTCTTCTCGAATATCCGATAAAAATATCTTCATGTGCCTTAGCCTCGAACTTGTCACGATGTACATCTCCATCCTTTAGCACATAACATTTGGCTCCAAATACATGAAAGTACTTGAGTGTTGGTTTCTTGCCAGCTATTAATTCATAAGGTGTCTTCATATGATCTTTGTTGATCAAAGTTCGATTCTGGGTATAACATGTTATGTTAATTGCTTCAGCCCAGAAGTAGATAGGTAACCTAGATTCACTTAGTATAGTTCTTGCAGCTTCAATCAGGGTTCTGTTTTTCCTTTCTACAACTCCATTCTGTTGCGGAGTTCTTGGTGCTGAATATTGCCTTGTTATCCCCTTTTCTGAGCAAAAATTATTTAGAACTTCATTCTTGAATTTTGTTCCATTATTTGATCTGATTGCCCAGACATGTAACTTTGAATCTAACTCAATCAGCTTTACATGATCAATCACCAAATGTGGAGTTTCATCATTAGAGATCAAGAATAAAACCCACGTGTACTTTATGAAGTCATCTACAATCACTAAGGCATATTTCTTCCTTGACATAGACATAATATTTACTACNCATAAGGTGTCTTCATATGATCTTTGTTGATCAAAGTTCGATTCTGGGTATAACATGTTATGTTAATTGCTTCAGCCCAGAAGTAGATAGGTAACCTAGATTCACTTAGTATAGTTCTTGCAGCTTCAATCAGGGTTCTGTTTTTCCTTTCTACAACTCCATTCTGTTGCGGAGTTCTTGGTGCTGAATATTGCCTTGTTATCCCCTTTTCTGAGCAAAAATTATTTAGAACTTCATTCTTGAATTTTGTTCCATTATTTGATCTGATTGCCCGGATATGTAACTTTGAATCTAACTCAATCAGCTTTACATGATCAATCACCAAATGTGGAGTTTCATCATTAGAGATCAAGAATAAAACCCATGTGTACTTTATGAAGTCATCTACAATCACTAAGGCATATTTCTTCCTTGACATAGACATAATATTTACTACACCAAATAAATCCATATGTAGGAGTTGAAGTGGTTTAGTGATGTTAGAAGTGTCTGTGCCTCTATGACTTGCTTTCTTCGACTTCCCTTTCTGACATGCCACACACAATCCTTCCTGTGTAAATTCCATCAGAGGCAGTCCTCTCACCAAATCTCTCTTAATTAAGGAGTTCATTGTTTTAAAGTTCAGATGTGAGAGTTTCTTGTGCCATATCAAGCTTTCTTATGATGAAGCCTTTGAATAGAAACAGTTTGCTTCATCTTCAGTTCCTGAGTTCAGATCGGCTATGTACAAGTTTCCTTTCCTTACTCCACGTAAGGCTAGTGTGTCATATTTAGAATGAGCTATAAAGAATTTCTCTTTCATAAAGTTTACTTTATATCCTTTATCACAGAATTGACTGATGCTGAGAAGATTATGCTTAAGTCCTTCTACTAAAGAGACATTTTTAATGATAACATTCCCAATGTTTAACTTGCCATATCCCGTAGTCAATCCTTTATTGTTATCTCCAAAGGTGACAATTGGGTCAGCTCTTTCAACCATGTCTGATAACAGGGCTCTATCTCCGGTCATATGCCTTGAAAATCCGCTGTCTAGGATCTATACAACTCAGTTTACCTGTCTAACTCCATGCACATATCAAACGGATTAATTCGTCTTCGGAACCCAAAATTGATTGGGCCCAGCATATTTAAAGAATTGACCTTTGTCAGCTTTGACAACGGATCCTTTTCGAATAACAGCATCATCTTCTTTGACTGTTCCTACCTTCCTATACACAGTCTTAACAACTTTTTGTTTAGACTTAGGAATATATTTTTCCTTCTTCACGGGAGAGGGAGTTGCAGTCTTGGATTTTGTGAATTTATTATTGATGTATTGTCTAGGTGTCATGTTATCTTTCTTAGCAATCATGCATTTAAAATAAGTAGTCATAGCATTAAAAGCACATAACATACAATTCAGTATACCACATGGTTTATGGAACGCATCAATACTAGGCATGTTATTCAAAGCAGTAGGTGACTTAACATTTTTTACCTCAACTTTATCAGCAGTTTTAAAGTTCTCAGTAGAATGAAATTTGTTATTACTATACCTACTGTTAATAACGTGTTAGGTATATTCATTTTATTCTTTATGTCTTTTGCACCTATACCAGGATTGGGCGACTTAGAAGTTCCCTCATCTTTTACTGGTGTCTCCGGTGCATTCTTCTCTTTCTGGACATTAACTCTTTTTATGTCCTTAACATGTCCTTAACATGTTCTCATCTCTTCTTCTCTTCCTCAAGATCCTCTAACTGCATTTCATATGTAATCAGTATGGAGCTCTCAAGGATGGGTTCAACTATCGGTGTTATGAAGAGAGGTTTCAGTGTGTCTTTAACAATATGTAGGATACCCCTTTATTCAGCACTTTTTCTGAAAGGGGTTATATTGCTTGGCTTTCCTACATATTTATTGTACTCGAAGCCTATTCCAACTTTATGACTTATTTCCTGTTGGTCAACTAGGTTCTTTACAATATACGAGGATTTCATATATGCTAGACACTTTTTCTTTTCTTCCTCTATATGGTTTCTGAGATTGGTTTCGACTTTAGAAGACAACTGACTTTACTGACTTGAACAACTAAGTCTTCAGTCAACTTGTCAGTTATCTTGTCATTATTTCTTTTTAACTGCTTAAGAACTTCAGTCTCATCAATTAAATCATTGATTTTGAGTTTGAGTTTCTTAACCTTATCTCTTTCACCATCTAGTTATTTACCTAGCAGAGCAAACATTTTAAGGGAAGACGGATTTACCTCTATTCCTCCTTGACAGGTGGGTGATAGTGATTTCTCGGATGAAGCCATAAAAGCAAGATTTCCCAGCTCTTCCTCATCATCATTATCTGAGTCCTCCCAACTCTTTCCCTCTGCTAGATAGGACTTTCTTTGATGCTTTTTCACTAGCGCATCATACTTCTGTTTGAGCTCTTCGTAAGACTCTCTCTTTTTCCCTTGCTTAGGCTTCTTGCACTCAGTAGCAAAGTGGCCTAGCTCATTACAGTTGAAGCAACGAAACTTGCTTCTATCAACTAAGCCAGTCTTATAGCCGCTTTTTGATACCGCTATTGAAGAACCTCCTTTTTGGAATCTCCTAAAATTAGGCTTAACTCTGTAGGAGGAGTTTCTTCTGAATCTCATGTTGCCAAACCTCCTGGTAACCATAGATAGAGATTTATCTTCCAGCTGATCTAGTTCTTCCAGCGAGTAGAACTCACCATCTTCTTGTTTGTCAGAAGTATGTCCAAATTCTGGAACCACATACTCCGTTGAACTATTAGAAGGTGCAATAGCCTTCACTTCTACCTTCTCTGGTGCTTCTACCATTAATGCCTTGGAGGAATTCAGTACCTTACCTCTCCCATACATCTCTCTGGTTTGGATCTGTTCCAGTTTATAAGTTTTTAAAACTCCGTAGAGTCTTTCTGGGGTTACCTCTTTCATGTCCCTAGACTCCCGGATGACTGTGATCCTGTGTTCTAGATGCTCAGGTAAGGTCAGCAAAAACTTCCTGTTCACCTCCTGATTCTGATAATACTTTCCATTCATATTAAGCTCATTTATCAGTTTGTTTAGTCTCTGAAACACCTCAGAGATACCTTCACCAGAGTTGGATCTAAACTGCTCATATTGGAAGGTCAGGATCTCCAATCTATTCTCTTTCACCTCTTCAGTCCCCTCATTGATAATCTCTATTGTTTCCCAGATCTGTTTTGCATTCTTGCAGTTGACTACATGATTGTACATGACGTAGTCTAGAGATTCAATCAGTATTAATTTAAGGTTGTTTTCAAGGGACACAGCTTCTGCTTCCTCATCTGTATAGTCTGCTGGAATTTTCAGAAACTGTCTGTGGGAGATTACGACCCCATCTATCTGATGTTCGAGAATAATTGATACAAGGGGCTCAACATCTTTAGCTAATACTGATGCGTACTTGGGATTGGCAATCCCGATGAATAGTAGCATTTTGTGTTTCCACAAGTTGTAGTGTTCTCTGTTGAACTGTAGAATTTTGATGCTAGTCACTTTTTGAGTACTCATCTTTAATAAGATTAAAAATTAAGTGTTTCAAAAAATAATTTAATTTTTGACTGAAAACAATTTTTGATCAAAAGTAATTTTAAAAAAAAATATTTCGAATAAAAAATTATTTCGAATTAAAAATAATTTTTGAGATCTGTATATGAGTTGCGGAATTTTTGGTTCGAATCTGATATTTGAAATATCAACCAGCTCTGATGTCAATTGTTGGTCCCTGATATTGTAGAAGGGGGTTGAATACAATATCTATAAATTGTCACGAAATTTCGGATTTAAAATATTATTTTAATTAATCACAAATTATTAATATTAATGAAATACTGTTCAAGTAGAAGATATAATTTTTAACTTGAAAAGTATTAATAAAATTATTTGATGAAAAGTATATATAATTGATAAAATAATCTAGAACGAATTTGACATGAAGTGTTCAGGGTTTAACAATTATATTCCAAACTTGCACAGAAATCTGTGAATATTACAATGCATACAAATTTCTAAAATTTAAATATTTTTCTAGCACTGAATAATGAAGCCAAAGCCTCATATTTATAGAGGTTGGTAAAGTTGGTATGACTTTTGTGCTATGACCTTTTTAGAAATAAATTAACCCTTGTATGACTTTCCAAAAGGCTGGGCATGACTTTTTTTACTCGGTATGACTTTCTAAAAATCGGTTTGACTTTTCTAAAGTCATATTCAAATTTTCTTTTAATTAAATAAACCAGTATGACTTATTTAATAAAGAAATCGTTATGACCTTTTTTAATAAAAAGGTCGGTATGACTTTCTATTAATAAAAAATCGGTATGACTTTTTATTATGGAACTCGGTATGAATTTTCTATCAAAAAGGCTCAGTATGACTTATTTTATAAATAAAATAAGTATTACCTTTTTTATTAAAGAACTCGGTATGACTTCTTTTAATTAAATTCGGTATGACTTATTAATTAGTCATTTGAATTATATTAAAAGTCATATTAAGTCATTTTTTTTATAATAAATTAATTCTACTTAATTTAAATAGTTAATTTATAAATTAAATTAAATTCAACTTAAATTAAATTAATTAGATAAATTAAATAATCAATTAACATTTGAAAGTAGAATTAAAATACTATCTTTGACATTTATTACTTAGTAGTCAGCTTTGAAGTCTTCCCGTCTTTTCTTTGTCTTATGTCATAAGCCACTTGAGCTCGTTGTTAAATATTTATTAATTTAGTTGACACACAAATGTATTGTCTGGTTCGTTTGTGTCATACTATAATAAATATTCTCTATTCATTAACGTTTAAGTTGTGGCCTTCTGTCATTCTTTTGCTTTACTGTCTTTTCTCTTCTTCTGGAATCTTCGTGTAGTAGTCACTTGAAATATTCTGAATCTTATGAATTCTTCTGTAATACTACTGTTTATTTATCACTGATGCTTGAACATAATAATGAGCTTCTTCAAGTGTTGAGTAGCAATTTCATAGAAATACATATGATAATCTGATTCTTCGTGTCTAATTGACTTTCTTCATCTTGATTCATGTTTAGTAATTATTATTTACTGCTCTTTCTGAACTGAGTTGAGTTGTCATCTAATTATTACAAATAAGCTTAGTCATATGCCTTTCAATGCCTTTAAGATGCCAAAAAAAAAAGAATCTAAGTCATGGATACTAGGTGAAAGAAATTGACACATAGCCTAAAAGAAACTAAGTCTAGTACCCTTGTGTGATAAAATCGACACATGCTCAATATTGAGACTAAAAATCGACACATGGGTCTTGGATTCATGGAAATGATTCTAAGGTATGAAGGAGGAGACAAAACTCGACACATAGGTCATGCACCGGGAGAAATCGACACATGTTGTCAAAGTCAAATCAAATCAACTCTAGTCAACATACAAGGCAATATTATTTGACACATTGACCCTCTATGAAACATGGATTATTTTCTAAGTACTAATACATAGAAACAATATTCAACACTTAGAAAATATCCACGGGATTCTCAAAGTCAACTTAAGTCAACATACAGGGGAGAAGTTGTCAACACTTAAAAAGCTGATCAATTATTGTAAAGCCTACACTATATAAACAAATGAATCTAATTCATTTGATAGAAGTGAATATGTGTGAGAAAATACACACAGACACAAAGAGATACAGAGAGAGACAGAAGCCGGAGTGTTGGTGAGATTACGAAGCTGTATGAATAGTAATCGTGATAACTCAACACTAGAACAAGACAAATAAATAATACTACGCCTACACAGAAATCAGGAAGAAATGAAGACAAGGCAGATACAGTGAATCAAGACATTAGAAGAAGTTTTGAAGTCTACTACAGGTCACTGAAAGAAGTTCATTAATATGTTCATGCCTCAGTGAAGAGTAATGTGTAAAGACTTTCAGGGTTTCAGAAGTGTTGAAGATTCAGTATAGAAGTGCCACAAGAAAATTTCAGTGTACCAGCATTGATTGAAGATAGACAGTGTTCGAAGCATAGGAATCTAGAAGGGTGAAGACAAAGGTTAAAGAAGACAACTACAGTCTTGAAGTTATACTCACTGAAAGAAGTTCATTCATATGTTCAAACGTCAGTGAAGAACAGATAATGAAGTATTCAAGATTGTGGTAATAATGAAGACGTTGTGAAAGTACCAGAAAAGATTCTAGTAAAAGTACTATGTTTATCAACAGTCAGTGTTTGAAGCAATGCAACAGTCCAAGGTTAGTCAGCTGAAACAGAACAGAAGTCAAGGGAATTCAATTCAGTATTAGTCGTTTGTGAACCAGACCAGTGCACTAAGCGTCAGCATACCAAGAAAAGAATTGTCTTGGTTAATTAGAAGAAAATCAGTTGATCAAGCCAGAAGAGTGAAACCATGTGGCAAATACTTCAAGCATTACAAGAAATTGGTTAAGGAAAGTATTACTACATTTGGTGGCTCTTACACTCTTGAAGCTATGTAATGGCGCAAGGAAATACTTGAGGGAAGTAATCAAGAGTTTTGTGGCGCCTACACTAAGAACTCTGAGTGCAGGCGCAACAAAAGAAGTTCAAGACGCAAGGAAAGTTTCTAAGACATTTTGCGGCGCCTACACACTGCATCTAGAGTGTAGGCGCAACAAACAAGATTGGCGCAAGGAAAAACAATTCCTTAAGGATTCTAAGGCATTTGTGGCGCCTACACACTACAATAAGAGTGTAGGTGCAACAAACCTAATACAAGGCACAACAAACATACGATGGTGGATTTAGTGGCGCCTCTACAGTGTAGTCACAGTGCAAGCGCAACAAACAACTATGGGCGCAAGGAAATAAATCTAAGTGATTTTGTGGCGCCTACACACTGCAACAAGAGTGTAGGCGCAACAAACTCTAAAGGCGCAACAAAGTTCAAAGGCGCACCATGACAGTTAGTGGCGCATACATACTGCATTCACTCTACAGGCGTAACAAAGGACTTAGCATTGAATAAGCAAATCAATTTAATTGATTTGAAAGTCTACACTATAATAAACAAAATGACTGGTTCATTTTGATTCGTGGATTTGTGGAGACACACAGCCAACCAGAGAGATACAGAGAGATATTTAGAAGCCGGAGAAGAAGAAGTCACATTGCCATATTCAAACCTTCTTCACCGGAGTTTTATAATCTAGCCGGTTAATTTTGTTACAAATACATAGGGCTAATATAAAACACTCTCTGTTAGCTTGATTCCATTAGTACAAACACATAGTTAAATATTTTATAGGGATTAAGCTTTATCTCTTTGTAGAAGCAAAGAACTAATCTGTTCTTTGAAAACCAGTTATATTTTTAACTGGGTGTAGCAACCCCTCTGGGTTTATATATGAAAGATATATTCCCGGAAACTTGTCTCCATAATTTACTTGCTAATTTTCTTGAACATAATTGATTTATCCGGACACACAGAAAATTAGAAGGCATANAATTTACTTGCTAATTTTCTTGAACATAATTGATTTATCCGGACACACAGAAAATTAGTAGGCATATCACCTAAACACTACAAATGGCTAAACCCACTCTGAAGCAGTAATTTATTTATCCGCAAATTCCAAAAAGAATTTAAATTATTATGAGTATCGTATTCAACCCCACTTCTACGATACTTCGGGACCCAACACGGAGAAGAAGAGATACAAAGCTATACACATACCTTCTTCACCGGAGTTTTATAATCTAGCTGGTTCATTATGTTATAAATATATAGGGCTATTATAAAACACTCTATGTTAGATTGATTTCCTTTTATACATTCATAGATCTATACATTGTAATAGGAATCAGTCAGAGCTCTTTGTTGTAGCAAAGAACTAATTTGTTCTTTGGAAACTGGTTCATTAAAACTGGGTGTAGCACCCCTCTGGGTTTATATACGAAAGATATATTCCCCGAAACTTGTCTCTTTTAATTAGTTGCTAATTTCTAGAACTTTATTGTTTATTCATAAAAATAGAAAATTAGCAAGACAACCTCCTAAACACTACAAGAAATCGCACCACTAACCAAACTCTAAATTATTTATTCACAAAAGATTCGAAAGAAATTTTTAATTTTGTGAGTATCGTATTCAACCCTCCTTCTACGATACTTCCGGGACCTAACAATTGATATCAAAGCTTGCTGATTGATATACAAATCAGGATCCGTAGCCAAGTAAAGCTCACCGTGCCGAAACAGTTTGGACTCAGAAGGAGGCCTTGTTAAATAAGTTTAATAATAAACTTTTTAATAAAATTTCTTTTATCAACTTTTATAAAATTTATTTTATAAACTTTTATTAGTTTATGTTATAAATTTTAATTAGTTTATTTCATAAATTTTAAATAAAATTTATTTTGTAAATTCNTTGATTTCCTTTTATACATTCATAGATCTATACATTGTAATAGGAATCAGTCAGAGCTCTTTGTTGTAGCAAAGAACTAATTTGTTCTTTGGAAACTGGTTCATTAAAACTGGGTGTAGCACCCCTCTGGGTTTATATACGAAAGATATATTCCCCGAAACTTGTCTCTTTTAATTACTTGCTAATTTCTAGAACTTTATTGTTTATTCATAAAAATAGAAAATTAGCAAGACAACCTCCTAAACACTACAAGAAATCGCACCACTAACCAAACTCTAAATTATTTATTCGCAAAAGATTCGAAAGAAATTTTTAATTTTGTGAGTATCGTATTCAACCCTCCTTCTACGATACTTCCGGGACCTAACAATTGATATCAAAGCTTGCAGATTGATATACAAATCAGGATCCGTAGCCAAGTAAAGCTCACCGTGCCGAAACAGTTTGGACTCAGAAGGAGGCCTTGTTAAATAAGTTTAATAATAAACTTTTTAATAAAATTTCTTTTATCAACTTTTATAAAATTTATTTTATAAACTTTTATTAGTTTATGTTATAAATTTTAATTAGTTTATTTCATAAATTTTAAATAAAATTTATTTTGCAAATTCTTATAAAATTTATTTTATAAACTTTTATTAGTTTATGTTACAAATTTTAATTATTTTATTTTATAAATTTTAAAAATTAACTTTATAATTTAAATTTATCAAACATTTTATGTGGTCAAAGTCAACTTGCAATGCTATGAAACTCGACACATGAAGTTCTTAAAAGAGTGGAAATTATTCATATGACTTAGAATTCGACATATGCCTTACAAGGAACTTAGAGGTCGACACATACTTGTTCTATGTTATCTAAAATATTCCAATTCCTACAAGAATGTTTAGTTATTCGACACATGGTTATACAAGGTAAAGGAATTTGACACATGTGTTGAATAACATCAAAATGGCCAAGGCATAAGAGGTGTCGAGAATTTCAAAGGCATACAGAGCAATTGGCTATCTACACAGTGATTCGACACATACTATTTGGTACCCCAAGTTTTGTATCCTTTAATTTTTATTTTAGATTTATTTATTTTTCCAGAATATTTAAAATTCTTGGAAACAAAAATTTTTCTTAAAATATTAATTTACGAATTTTTGATTTTTAAGAAATTTCAAATATTCTTGAAAATTAATTATTTATAATATTTTTTGATTAATTTATTTTCTAAGAAAATTAAAAATTCTGTAAATTTAAATTTTTCTTAAATATTAATTCGATGGTTCTCAATGAGGTAGTAGTTGAAGATTTTTACGGGTTTTGAAGACAACTAAAATCGACTGAAGAAAATCCAATGAAATTAATTCTGGAACAGACTGAAGAAGAAATGGTATTAATTTCCTGNTACGGGTTTTGAAGACAACTAAAATCGACTGAAGAAAATCCAATGAAATTAATTCTGGAACAGATTGAAGAAGAAATGGTATTAATTTCCTGAAAGGTTTACTCCATAGGATCCCACTAATATTTTGGAAGCTGCAAAAGAAGAAATTAATTTGCGTACAATTTTTGGTTGATTTGAGTTTTATTTTTGGATGAAAAATCTTAGGGGTTAAAGTAGTGAAGGAAAACAAACTGGACTACCTGACATCTCAGTACAAGCCGTAAAGATTATTCAACAGGGAGATTACAGGAAGTTCGTGCTAACACTGCAGATTATCTAGAACGTAGGGTTATAGCCAACAGGGATCTAAGAATATGACCACATTATCTTTAGAGGAACTATTTGTGTGCTAAAGGCCGATGAACTAGAACAAGAGATGGAGAAGATAATATTTGGTAAAACAGGTTGTTAGCATATCCACTTTATTTGTGACCCATAAACCAAATTTGATTTAAGTCAAGGTTGAGAACATCTGAACATAAACGAATTGATCCATGAAGCTGAATTGAAGAAGTTGTAGCTCAAGGTAGTGGTCAAGGTGTTATAAGTGAATCTTACACTTTGGAATAACCTGAGAATTGGTTTGCAAGTCAAGCTTGCAGGGCAAATGGAAGTTCAGCGATATCAGATTCAGACGGAATCCCAATTCTTAATCTAAGGTCATTACCTATAGATTCCATAAA
>QRFB01012459.1:0-24685 GCA_008931105.1 Oenanthe javanica | reverse complement strand
TAAACCAGGTCATTGGAAGAGAAACTGTCATGCTTATTTGGAGGATCTGAAGAAGAAAAAGGCTGGTCAAGCTTCTGATTCAGGTATTTATGTTATAGAGTTCAATTTGTTTACTTCTACATCATGGATATTGGACACTGGATGTGGTTCTCACATTTGTATAAATGTGCTGGAGCTACAAAGGAGTAGGACTTTGGCAAAGGGAGAGGTCGACCTACGAATTGGCAATGGAGCAAAGNACATGATAACATTGAACCAATGAAGGAACCTGAGTAGAATGTACAAGAAAACAATACTGCTCAGGAAACACAGGTTGTTCGTAGGTTTGGTAGGATTCACCGAGCCCAAGAGATATTATGGATTTCTCTTGACTCAAGATGGTGATGTGATGCTTGTGGATGAAGATGAGCCTCTCACGTACCAAGACGCTATGAATACTCCAGAATCTAAGATATGACANGCAAAGGGAGAGGTCGACCTACGAATTGGCAATGGAGCAAAGGTTGCTGCCTTAGCTGTAGGGATTTATTATTTATCGTTGCCCACTGGGCTTATTTTAGAACTTGAGAACTGTTTTTACGTGCCTACAATTTGCAGAAATATTATTTCGTTTTCTTGTTTGGACAAGAATGGTTTTACATTTTCAATTCAGAACAATAATTGTTCCTTTTCTTTGAATAATGATATATATGGGGTTGCACGTTTATTTAATAGTTTATATANCATGAAATCTGAGATGGAATCCATGTATACTAATTAAGTATGGACTTTGGTTGATCCACCTGAACGGGTAAAACCTATAGGGTGCAAGAGGGTTTCCAAAAGGAAGACCAACATGGATGGTAATCNAACGTCTTAAATCTAATGACTCAAATCAAACATACCTCTGGCACTGTCATTTAGGCCATATAAATGAGAAACGCATTTCCAAGTTACAAGAGGATGGATAGTTGGATAAATTTTACTTTGAATCATACAAAGCATGCGAATCTTGTCTCATTGGAAAAATGAGTAAATCTCCTTTTACTAGACAAGGTGAAANAGATGGATGTCAAAACCGCTTTCTTAAATGGGAGCCTTGAAGAAGATGTGGATGTGTATATGACACAACCTGAAGGTTTTGTTGATCCAAAGAATGCTGGAAAGGTAGGTAAGCTGTGTCGATCCATTTATGGATTGAAACAAGCCTCAAGGAGATGGAACATTCGTTTTGATGAAACTGTCAAAGAGTTTGGGTTTATTCAAAATGAAGATGAACCATGTGTTTACAAGAAGGTAAGTGGGAGCAATGTGGCATTCCTATAATTATATGTTGATGATATATTAATAATAGGGAATGACATTCCTTCTTTACAGGCTGTTAAGACTTGGTTGAGTAAGAATTTCTCAATGAAAGACTTAGGCGAAGTGACCTATATTTTAGGTATCAAGATCTATAGAGATAGATCAAGAAGAACGAGCCTAAGTTAGAGTACATACATTGATAAAGTTTTGCATCGATTTGGGATGCAAAATGCTAAAAGAGAATTTGTCCCTATGTCCCATGGGATATCGATCTCAAAAGATAACAGTCATAAATCATTAGATGATAAGGACCGTATGAGTAAAGTTCCATATGTTTCAGCAATTGGTTCCATAATGTATGCAATGATATGTACTCGTCCTGATGTCTCGTATGCTTTGAGCATGACGAGTAGATACCAGTCTAATCCAGGTGAAGGTCACTGGACAGCAGTCAAGAATATTCTTAAGTACTTGAAGAGGACTAAAGATCAATTCTTGGTATATGGAGGAGAAGATAAGCTGGTTGTAAAAGGTTATACTGACGCTAGTTTCCAGACAGACAAGGATGATTCGATTTCGCAGTTTGGGTTTGTGTTTTGTCTAAATGGAGGTGTTGTAAGCTGGAAATGTTTAAAGCAAGAGACGGTTGCCGATTCTACAATGGATGCTGAGTATATTGTTGCCTGTGAAACAGCCAAGGAGGCTGTTTGGAATCGAAAATTTATTGCAGGTCTTGGTATGGTTCTTTCAGTCGCAGATCTGATAGATTTATACTGTGATAATAATTGAGCCATTTCGCAGGCTAAGGAACCAAGGTCTCATTCCCGAACAAAGCATATACTCAGATGATATCATCTTCTTCGAGAGATTAATAATCGAGGGGATATACATATATGTGAAGTGCATACAAATGATAACATTGCGGATCCACTGACCAAGACTTTGTCGCAGCAGAAGCACGAAGGTCATACTAGTTCCACGAGTATTAGATACATTAAAGATTGGCTCTAGTACAAGTTGAAGATTATTAGTATTGGTGTCCTAGAGACAATACTTTTAATTTTTTATTGACAACAATTAAGGATTATGTTTTATGTGATTATTTAATTAATATTTATTATGTCTTTATTTACTGCGTCATAAATTGAAAGAATAATAAATGTCCTTGGAATATTAATACGTAATATATATCTTTAAGTATGTGACTTAAAAATGAGATTATATGAATAGTATTTTATTCCTAAAATTCCCTAGTCAAGTATTATTATTTAAGGACAGTAATAATGCAATAAGACTAGTATGTTTGTTGACAGATGACCACATCTTATTGGTCATATGTATAGTGATACTAAAGTGAAGAACATAAGTGTATGTATCAATACATGACACTGGAAAGATCTTCCATGAGATTCTACATGTTAATAAGTGTCATAAAAAATTACCAAAGTTACCTTTAACCGGGTAATGATAAAGGTGGACATTGGATATGCTATGATTCGTATGAGGAATATGAATGATAGATATATGATTTAACCCTCCAATTATATGAGTGATATTATTGGCCTCTTGATTGAGTGAGACTATGAAATGCATGGCCATGCTCAAATATTGATTTGTTTAAATAGTCTACTCATTGATCAAGGAAACCGAGATTAAACGTTGAAGAGGATGACACTATACATGCCTCGAGTTTGATCTATAATATAAGGTTAAAGGGATTATATTACATGGAACATTATTCACGAAAGGTTTAATTGAATCACCAATTATTATTGTTACTTGGGTAGCAATGATGTATTACTAGATGCCGCTCATTGTTTATAATTTTATTATTAGATAATAAAATTATTGCCAACGTAATAATAACCTAAAGGGTCACACACAAAAAATGTCAAAACGGAGGTTTATTTAAATTACAAATTTAGATATATTATTATTATTAAGAATTTAATTATTGAATTAATTAAGTGGGACTTGATTAATTATATTAGAATTCAGATTTAATAAGAATTAATATTAATTCGAATTTAATCATTGAATTAATTAAGTGGGACTTGATTAAATATATTAGAATTTAGATTTAATAAGAATTAATATTAATTCGAATTTAATCATTGAATTAATTAAGTGGGACTTGATTAATTATATTAGAATTCAGATTTTATAATAGTAATAACCCAAAATCATAATGGGTTTTGAAAACCAAATGGATTAGGGTTATGCCCAAAATTTCTCTCTCCCCTATATATACATAATGATGTATAATATTAGGGTTAATCATCAGATTTCGTTTTATAAGAAAACCCTAGCTGCTCAACATCAAGAGAGGCTATAGAGAGAGAGAGAGAGAGAGAGAGAGAGAGAGAAGCAATTCAGCTAGTACCGACTCCGGTGATCGTAGGATGATCGGGCGTTCGTGTGGAGTTTTTTGGAGAGCAGATCTTTGCAACAAAGGGCTGCTGTGATTCATCTTTTCTGGACCTCCATTAAACAACATACGGAAAGCTTTGTTAAGGTATAGACTTCTTCACCATAATCATCCAAAGTTATACATGGATCATGCATCAGGGTTTCATTTTTTTTATTGTTTTACGTTATATCCGCTGCGTTTTCATGCCCAAAACCCTTCAAACATCAGCACAAAAGAGATTAAGAATTATATCTGTATATCAGAAGAATTGGCTGGCTAGTGAAGTTAATTTCAAATGGGAAGCCATGTGTCACAGCCTAGAGAAAATAAAGTTCGAGATACAGAGGAAATTCTACAAAGCTTGGTTGCTAATGAAGAAAACATTTCAAGGTTTAAAGATGCTGAAATTGACTATGTACTAGTCTATATGTCAAGTAAAAGGGATTGACGAAGAAAGGAAACACTTGTAAAGGTTTTAAGAACTCAAAGGTTGAAAACAGTTATACAGCTCAAACTTCCAAATAGCTCAAAGGTCATACAGCCAACAATAAAAATGCAAGTGTCTAAGGTGCAAAAAGTGGATAAGTTGAGATACTAAACCGCAGTTAGACCATAACTCACCTTTTGATTGTTATGGAATTTCAAGGAGTTAAAGGCATTTGATTTCCACCTATTGTTATCCCATTATCTCCCTCCTTCCGATTGTTATGGCACTAACTTCATCATCCTTTTGTTATGAATCATTTAATTGATTTATTTCTATTTCGATTGTTATTCCAAGACACATCGATGGTTAAGTTTTATTCCTTCGATTGTTGATAAAAAGAATGTGTGAAACAACTAATTACTTGGCTCACAGCAGGTCACGTATACAGGTTGAAAAAGTCTATACACAAAAAGAAGCAGAGCCATTCATTTGGGTCAGTCGTCTTCATCAACACAAAATAACCAGAGAGAAAGATGAAGCCGGAGAAGAGAGAAATATATAGACATACACATACATCTTCACCGGATAGATATTGGTGGTCGGTCCCTTAACGGAAAATGTTCAGGGCTATTATATATCACTCTCTACAGTCTTAATTTCCTTTGTACTGATTTAGATATACATGTATTGTAAATTGAGTTTATATTTGTGTTAGAAGCAAAGAACAAATTTGTTCTTTGGGAACCGGTTTATTTACCGAGTGTAGCATCCATACCTCAGGGTTTATATACAAAAGATATATTCCTTGAATCATGTCTCGTTAATTATTTGCTAATTTTCTAGAACTAAAATAATTATTCCTAAATACAGAAAATTAGTAAGCAGCTCCCCTAAACACTACAAGGACTCGAACCCTCAACCAAAACAATAATTTATTTATCCGTAAATTCTGAAAAGAATTTTAAATTATTGTGAGTATCGTATTCAACCCCTTCTACGATACTTCTGGGGCCTAACATAATCATATAAACATGATAGAATGGGTGGGTGGGTAAAATACCATGTGAGCGAAAGGCTTATTAGGAGTTTATATTAGCACGATATATCACGCAGTCGATTAGTATAGATATATGATGAAATCGAGAAATTCATAATTTTTAAGGAGAAAATGAAACTTTTCCATCCCTACCAACAAAGAAACTGCACAACAAAGCAAACTTGTAAAATCCTCATATCCAAGGACCTATATTTGCATTGTAGAAGAAAGGGTCATTTATATAATCCAACTTATAAATTTTTTTTTGACAAACATCTAACTTATAATTAGATATAAGAAACTGTATTTGCACCAGGCTTCAAGCGTGGGTATATAAAAATTTAAATTAATTATATACCCATGTAAACACTGCTAGTTTGTGACACCAATGTTCCAAGGTTGTTAACAGAGGTGTCTTTGTCGATGATATGTTAATGTGATTGCAAACAAAAAGAAAACTTAGGCTTTAATTTTCCTCCATCTATCATAAACAACTGAGTTTTGAAAAATAGAATAGAAGAGGCTTATACGAAGAATATCCTAAGGCACAGCCTTAATTGAAATCCAAGTTTATACTACGTATTGTAATAATTCTGCTCAACAGATGTTTTATACTTTCTGTTATGCCTCTTCCGGAAGAAATTTTGGTTTGAGGAGAAGAAGGAGGCAACGCAGAGCTGCAAGCGATCAACTCCTTATGATTAAATCATGCAATTAAAAGGATGTAGGTAGGCTCGGACTGCACAAGGTAGTCAGGTTTCAAAATGGCCTGATTAAATGATGCAGCTAAAAAAGGAAATACTGATAAAAAAATACTCATTTTTGAGTTTAAAATGACAAAAATAACAGTTTTTCAGATATATGGTTATTTTTAACGGATCGAATACCCAACTGATAATTGAGTATCTCATTTTGTATAAAATATTTCACTGACAAATGGGTATTCAAAAAAATAAAAATAATAAAAATATTGAGATACTCAATTCATAAATGCGTATTTTATACAAAATGAGATACTCAATTATCAGTTCGGTGTCCCATCCGTTATAAATCACCCATTACTTTCAAAATTATTATTTTAATAATAAAGTTTTAAAAATGGTTATTTTTAACCAAAGCCCACTAAAAAGTGCATAAGCGCAAAAACCGTCTTTTACATAAAATTAATTTGTTCAAGAGTTAAGATGGAATCTGGTTTGATTATGATGTTCTTGTATAATAGATATAATAAATATTTATTATAATTTTAAAATGTTCCAAAATATTTTTGTAATAGTTAAGTCTTAAATACTCTATAATATACGTTTTAATCTTTAGATCCTTTAAAATTATTTATTATTTGTTTTTTAAATTTGTTTTTTTTAAAGATTATTGTTCTATTAAACGACCAAAATACCCCTAATTGACTAAAGTTTATACTCAAAATCAATGATAAATCGTCTAAGAGGTGCAAATTATGATAAAACTCAAATTGCGGAATGTGAAGTGGATAAATTAGACTAAACTAATAAATCCTAAATTCAATAACTTCATATCAAAGGGATATAAAATGCAAATAACTCATTTCATTCGATATGAACAATAATGATACGTGTTTTAAAATAGTACAAATTCCTAAATATTTTTTTTGTTGAATCAAGTTCCTAAAGTTTGTTATTATAGTAATATGATCATGCTATCATATTATAGTATGATCATTCATATCATAATATGATCATGCTATCAGCTATTATAGTAACCTTATGTTTTGCTAGCCAGAAACACAATTGAGGCATAAACTTAGGAAAATGATTTAAAAACTTGAAACATATGTATCTCTTATCAAGATACAATTGATGTCGAGGCAGCTGAAGGTGTTTGAATTGTGTCCCGGCATGATTTTCTATTAGGAATTAGAGTTAAAGAAGTTTACAAGAGAGGGGTGAATCTATAATTTCAAATTCTTTTTCTTTTGATTATACAATGTGATGAATTGTTTGATTTGAGTGTGTAGTTTTAGTAATTCATAAGTGTTTATATAAGTAGAATGCGGAAATGGAATAAACACAAAATTAACTTTCAATCTAATGTATATTAGAATTGAATTTGCTACAATATGAAATTCAAAGTAAATTTCAGCTTTTTATTCTTTGAAGAGAAAATGTATGAATACAAAATATTCAGAACTATACTAACTAATGAGACTGTGCAATACTATATAGACAACATGTCTTTTGGCACATGCACTCACTAATCAGTTAAGTTAAAACTAGAAATAGACAAAAATAACTTTATATTTGACTGTTATCTATTTCTAGCTAACACACACTATGACAGTCATTTTGCTTCCAACCTTATCACTTCTGTCATTTGTCTTGTTTATCTTCTAAGTTTCATTACAAACTTGTCTCTATCATTCCAGGTTTGACTGATCCTAAAATGATATAGAGTTTCAATATGTTTGTCTTGTACTTCTGCAGTAAATAAAGAACACCAAGACTTTTAGTCAAGTTCAACTCCTATCACTATTGGACTACCTACCAGTGCCCTACCAACTGGTAAGATAAAATTTTATTAATTAAACAAATACAAAATTTAAAGATACAATAATATTTTTCCTTGATCACCCTGTTGTTGATACTAGCTTCTGGAAACCTCTATTCCTCGAATCTGTGCTTTCAAAGTTCCATACTATCATAATATAAACTTCTCTGGCATCTAGTCCTTTGAACCCTTGTTACTCAAGTTTAGCTATCCAGTAACAAACAATTATAAGTAGAATAATTGTTTACAACTCAAATTATGAACTTCTCACGTATATATATAAGTATATAATACTAGAACTTAAAATATAAATAGATATTTTCTAGCAAAGCATTTGAGTTGAAAATATATGTATATGTATATAATCAACTTGTTCTTCACTTGGTTGAAGATAAGAGAAAACATACACTAATAATATATAGAATGAACAATAACGTTCGAATTATATAACAAATTTTTCAACGTCTTGAATCGAATTTGTAAGTTCAAATTTGTGTGTTTAATTCAAAATTCAACGTTCTAAAACCAACGTTATACTGAGGATAAGAAAAGATTGAAACGTTTAAAAAAATCCTCAATATATGTTTGTAAAATACAGTAGATAAGAGTTTAAGGATAAGAAAACATGAAATAAACAAACTCATATAATTTAGGAAAACTGTTGTAGCACAAAATACATTTGAAAATACTATATAAACCGAGTTCTAATATATTATATAGATGAATCATTATAATTAAGATCGTAAAAGATCTTCTTAAAATTCGGACTTCCCATTTATATCCAATAGTTTCTTCCTAGTATTAGCTTGTTGTTACACCATGTTTCCTTGTACTTAATTTATTATCAATTTAAAAATCTGCAATACTGATATAAAGTATAAGTAAACATAAACGCCGCAAATCTAAGTTAGTCCAACATGCTATTTTATATCGAAGCAAGCCTATTAATGTGCTAATATTGTGATCATCAAAATCAAAAGGGTTTCAATCTCCCTTTTTTATGATTACTCAAAATATAATTTAGGATAAGAAAAACTCACCCAAAATTCCCGCACCATGTAAATATGATATAAAATTGCTAATAAAATAATATGATAAACAATAAAATATTATAATAGGTAGACAATTTAAGAATAATCCATAATATTTAAAATAAACATGCTTCACAGTATATAGCAGTCCAAAATTGTCCAACATAAATCAAGTACTAGCAAAAACAAAATTACATGCTACATAGCATGCACATCATCCAGACATATCCAAAATAGAATTAAATAACATGAAACAAGTCTTAAAACCTTAAAAATAATTTATTATCCTTAATTACTTCCCCGTAATCATTAAAAAGAGCAAGTTAGGCATCCACAAGATCATCTTCAACCTTCTCCACTGCAATCTTATCCTCAAGGGTCTGTTTCTTATTTAGTTCAGCTGTTTGAGAAGGAGTAGGTTCACTAAGCATATGTTTGGAAGCATTTGCAAGTCCTTGCGAGCACAACATTTTAGCAGAGAAGTCAACTAACACATTCAAATTCAATGAAACATTCAAATTTAAATTTATTTCTAACCCGATAAAATCTTAAAATAATAACACATTTAAACTATAGTTTTCAAAAATGGACACGACCCATGAACCCGACACGAATTTTACGAGTTAGGGTTGCTTTTAAACGGGTCGGGTCGGGTCGGGTTGAAATGGGTCGAACCCGAAATTGACCCGGAAACCCAAACCCGACCCGCATAACTCGTATAATTGCAATTTTTTAAATATAATATTTATCAATATGTTAATATAATAAATATTTTATCATGAATGATATTATTTTTTAATTATTCATTTATACTTTTTTATAATTTTATGTATTTATTTCAAATTAGATGATAAATAATAGTATTTTATTATCTAAATTAAATATATTGTAATTAATATCTTTTCTCAACATCACACTATATAATACAAAAAAAAATTTAATTTGAAAATTTAAGTACTTAACAAATAAAATAAGTTAAACGACTCATTTAATAAAGGAGTGGAGCGGGTCGGGTCGGATGACTCTTTAAATAAAGCGGCACAAACACAATCCATGATATCTATATCTATATATTATAAATTGCTACATAACGTATACCTTAGGTTCGGTATCCATATTTACGCTCAGATATAATTTTAAACTATAATTTGATCCATGAACTATCCAGTTTTAGGTTATGTATCTATATTTAGGTTTGTATAAGATCTATATTCTTATTTGACCCATTTTTAATTATAGAAAATGTGTATGTAAATTTTAAATATCATTATTATAATTAGTAATATTTATGGTAAGTTCGTTAATAAATATTTGAATTAAACTTTCACTTTTGGTAAACTCATTAATGCACATTATTACTTTACCACATAACATATACAATTTAATATTAAACTAAATTAATTTTTAAATTCATTTATTATAATGCATAAAAATAATACATTATTGTACTGATATTAATTTTCTTAAAATTGTTTTATTTAATTTTTTAGAAATACAAACACTGATGCTGTCAGAGATTATCACAAATAGAGTTTACTGAAGATCATAGTTTAAGCAGACGTCATCAGAGTTTAAAAACTGTCAATAGAGTTTACTCAGACAGAGTTTACTCAATCAGAGTATACTCAATCAGAGATTATTAACTGAAAGAGTTTATGATCATCAGAGTTTGAAAAGTATGGAAACAGACAAATCAGAATTTGATTTGGATAAAGAAGAAGGAAATCAAATACAATTCTATTACCTTTCTAAAAGCGATCTTTTAGAAGATAAAGATGGAAATCGAATAATGATCATTATCTTTTTTGTATTTGGATTTGTAGTTGTGTACTATATAAACACATAATTAGGTTTTACATTGTAAGTGATTCATTCAAGTTATATCATTCTCATAACCTAACAGCTCTTAAAAACATTGATTTTCTTGAGAGAGTTTTGTATTCAGTTCATTAAAAGTTAATACAAAACAGTATTTCTTCTACATACTTGTGTTCATAATCGATTGTTTTTATACTATTATATTCAACCCCCTTCTATAATAGTCTATTTATCTTAGCAATAATTCGTATCAGAGTAGACAATTAATTATAACTTAAAGATCTCAAAATAATGTCTGGAAACAAGTATGAAAGTATCAGAATTCCTATCTTGAAGAAGTCTGAATACCCTACATGTAGGGTAAAGTTGATGATGTTCTTGGAAGCCACATATCCTTATTATCTAGACATGGCCAATGAAGGTCAGTATCATCGAACAAAGCTAGTTCCATCAACAATTGTGGAAGGAAGACAGGTTCCTGAATACTATACTCTGAAGGACAAGAAAGAGTGGACCAATTAAGAAAAACAAGAAGTCCTGAAAGATGCAAAGGTAAGGAATATACTGCATAACAGTCTTGACTCTGTGATGTCTAACAGGGTAATTGCATGTAAAACTGCTAAAGAAATCTGAGATGCACATGAGGTTCAATGCCAAAGAACCAAGTAGATAAAGAAGAATAGAAGATCTGTTTTAATTTAAAAGTATGAATACTTTGAAGCTAAGTAGAATGAGTCTCTCACAAATATCTATGACAAATTTCTTACTTTATTGAATAACTTAGCTTTGGTTGATAAGGTGTATGATAATGAGGAATCAAACACCAAGTTTCTTAGGGCTCTACCTGAAGAATGGGATTTGCAAACATCCTTGATAAGAGTCAGGGCTGATTTGGATGAGATGTCCCTAGATGAAGTGTACGGAAGGCTGAAGACTCGTGACTTGGAGTTACAGCAAAGAAAGAATAGAAAGAGTAGCAAGGCAAAGTCTTTTGCCTTAAATGTTGAGACTAAGATTGAAGAACCAAGAGAAAAAGTCTTAAAATCCTCAACAAGAAAAGAAAAAGCTATGATGATTAAGGAAAGCAGTGAATCAGAGTTTGAGGCAGATTCTTATGTAAACTCTGATGACTCCACAGACTCTGACATGATAGAGATGGTTGTCATGATTGTCAAAGGCTTCAAAAAGATGAAATATAAGAAGTACAGAAAGCAAGGAAACTTCTAAAAGAAGAATGAAGAATCAGAAAATAAAGACAGATTCAGGAGGAAAGAAGAAAGAGATGGTAAGGCTAAAACACTTGAAAAATTAAAGGTCAAGTGTTACAAGTGTAACAAGATGGGACACTTTTCTACTGAGTGCAGAAGCAAGGAATCTGGGAAAGCTCTCATCACATCAAAGAAAGATTGGATGGATTCCTCAGACTCTGAAGAGGAAACAAACTATGCTCTCATGGCAAACTCTAATGCTCTCATCCTAAACTCTGACAAGGTACCAGACTCTACTTTCAATATTAATACAGAAAATATCCATGAATTAAAGTCTTCCCTTAGAACCCTGCATGTTAGTTTTAAATTGCAGTCAATTGAGAATGAAATATTAAAATCTGAAATACAAACTCTATCTATTAGGAATGACTTTCTTGAATCTGAACATACACACTAAGAAAGACTGTGAGAATGTTATACACATGCAAACTCGGCTAGAAATACAAGTTGAATATTTAAAAGCTGAGATAGCCGAAGAAAAGGAGACTTTCAGAGTTTGGACAAACTCTGGCAAGAAAGTCCAACCAAATGCTTTCTATCAAAAATTGGACATCTGCTTTAGGTTATGAATCTGACAAGGAGAAACATGCTAAGAATGATATGACACACATAGGAATAAATAGAAAATTGAGTAAACCTGTGAATTTTGTTAGAGCTAGTAATGAAAAGGCAAACTCTGGTGAATGCTTTAATAATCATAAATCCAAAGAGAATAGTGTGTTAGAGAAAAAACCAGTAAATATTGGGTTACTCTCACAGAAGTAACTTAAGGAAAAGTTGAAGGCAGTCACAAATAAAAATAAACCTAAAAAGGTCAAGAGGAATAGAAATGGAAAAGTAGGAATTTCTAAGGAGAATGACTATAAGAATATTCATGATGCTCCTAGAAAAACATGTTTTACCTGTGAAAATTCTAATCATCTTGTTATTGACTGCATGCAGAATAAAAAGAGGGAACCTGAGAGACCTAGATCAGAGGATAGTAAACAGACTAGATATAGACCACAAAATCCTTATTTTCACTATAGTAGTTTATGATATTCTATTTACACATGTAAAGAATATCATATTCTGTATTTCAATCATTATGAACTGTTGACTCATTTGGATAAAACTTCAGTTTCTTCTAGTTATTCTGCTAAACAATAGTATGTGATAAAATCTGACAGAAGAAAGATAAACTCTGAAAATGCAAACTCTGAAAATATAAACTCTGAAAATACAAACTCTGTTAACTTAAACTCTGATAAAATTAATTCTGCTGCAAAAGTTACAATTTCAAAAAGAAAGGATCCAAACTTGTTTGGGTCCTCAAAGATACTAATTAATTTGCATTAAATGATTGTAGGGAAACATGAAAAATATCCTAGTAATTGATAGTTGATGTTTTGTAAACATGACTGAAAATAAATCCCTGCTTTAAGAGTTTGAGAAGAAGGCTGGCCCAGCAGTATCTTATGGAGATGGCAACATAGGAAGAACACTGGGATATGACAATATTGCGATTGAAAATGTCATCATTGAAAATGTAGCTCTGGTTGAAGGACTCAAACATAATCTCTTGAGTGTGAGTCAAATGACAGATAGAGGTTATTCTGTGGAATTTTATGAAACACATTGTGAGGTCAAAAGCAAAAAGGCTGGCAAGGTGGTTCTTATTGGTCACAGACATAACAATTTATTTGAAGCTAGCTTGGAGGTAAACTCTGATGGTCCATTAACTTGTTTACTTGGAAAAACATCATCATTGGAAAGCTGGAATTGGCATAAAAAGTTTTGTCACTTGTACTTTGATAGGCTCTATGATTTCACCCTGATAGACTCTATGATTCATGTCAAAAGGCAAAACAAAAGAAGACATCCTTCAAGAGCAAGACTGAAAATTCAATTGATCAACATTTTCACCTATTGCATCTTGATCTGTTTGGTCTTGTCAACATAATGTCCATTGGAAAGAAGAAATATACTCTGGTGATAGTAGATGACTACAAAAAATTTACCTGGGTGTACTTTTTATATAAAAAGGATGAAACAGCTGAGATAATTTTTGATCATATTGCCATGATTGAGAATGGATCACCACACAAAGTAAATAAAAACTATGCAATGAAGGAATTCTACTCAACTAAAGGAATCATTCAACAATTTTCAGCATCTGGTACACCTCAACAAAATGGTGTAGTTGAGAGGAAGAACAAAACTTTCATTGAAGCTTCTAGAACAATGTTAGAAGGAGCAAAGCTACCTACTTATTTTTGGGCAGAAGTTGTGAACACTGCATGTATAACTCAGAATTGTACTTTGATAAATAAACATGGAATGACTCCATATGAAATGATGAATGAGAGGAAGCCAAGTGTGAAATACTTTCACATATTTGGAAGCAAGTGTTTTATTCTCAAAACATATCCTGAGCAGTTGAAAACATTTGAACTTAAGTCAGATGAAGGTATTTTTATTGGTTATGCAACAACTTCCAAAACTTTTTCAAGGGCATTCAAGGTGTTCAATCTGAGAACTAAGGTAGTCATGGAATCTATTAATGTCTCTTTTAATGAAAGAAAAATAAAAGGACTACATGATGAAGATGCTCAGGAATCTCTGATTTTTAAAAATAAACTGCAAGACACAGACTCTGATAAACTAAACTCTGATGCTCTAAACTCTGATGAGCCAAACACTGATGAGGCAAACTTTGAATCCCTAAACTCTGATTCAGAAATAATTGAAACAGTAATTGAAGATTCTACACATGTTGAGGGAGAACAACATCAATCTTTTACTGAAATTGGAGAACCAACCTCAATAATTGAAATTTCAGAGTCTGACCAATCTCTAACAGAAACAAACTCTGAAAACCTAAACTCTGATCCATCAAACTCTGAAAACTGAAACTCTGATGCATCAAACTCTGAAAGCCTAAACACAGATCCATCAAACACTGATGGAAGCACAGTTTCAGGGGGATGATCAGTATTTATTGATGAATCATACTATGAAGGCACAAATCATGGGGGAACATCTAGTTTAAGAAACTTTTCACATTCAAGAAAATGGACCAAATATTACACACCTGACTTGATTATTGGTGATCTAGAAAGTGGAGTAAAGACAAGAAACGCTATTAAAAATGAACGTCTATACCATAGTTTTCTTTCTCAAATAGAACCAAAGAAATTTGAAGATGCTTTGAAGGATGCAGATTGGATTACTGCAATGCAGGAAGAATTAAATGAGTTTAAAAGAAATGAGGTTTGGACTCTTGTTCCAAGACTAAAGAACAGAATAGGTGTTGAGAAACAAGACAAACTCTGATGGAATAATAATCAGGAATAAAGCAAGACTAGTTGCCAAAGGTTACTCTCAACAAGAAGGCATTGACTATTATGAAACCTTTGCACCTGTAGCAAGACTTGAAGCAATTAGAATCTTTCTTGCTATGTTGCATACAAGAAATTCAAAACATACTAGATGGATGTTAAAATTGCATTCTTGAATGGTGAGCTTGAGGAGGAGGTATATGTTGAACAACCTCATGGCTTTGTGAATCCAAAATATTCAAATAATGTCTACAGGTTGGATAAAGCATTATATGGACTCAAGCAAGCTCCTAGAGCCTGATATGAAACTCTGGCTCAATTTCTACTAGATAGTGGTTTCACAAGAGGTATAATTGATAAAATCTTGTTTTATAGATCTCAAGGTAATGAATTATTATTGGTTCAAATATATATTAATGATATTATATTTGGATCCACTAATGAAAAACACTGTGAAAGATTTTCAAAGTTAATGCAGTCCAGGTATTAAATGAGCGTGATGAGAGAGATGAGCTATTTCTTAGGCTTACAAGTGAAATAGACTGATGAAGGCATTTTCATAAGTCAATCCAAATACATAAATAATCTACTCACAAAGTTTCAAATGCAAAACTCTGCATCTGCTACAACTCCAATGGCTACTGCAACCAAGCTTGATCAATACACTGGTGAGCCTGTAGACATAACAACATATATGAAGGGTTTTGAGGCACAAACGCAGCGGAATAAACGAGAAAAATAAATCAAAATAGCGAACCCATCCGCAGGATCCATGCGAAAACAAAAGATTTAATTCGGAGATAAAGAATAAATACCTTTAGAAGCTTTAACAGTTCATTAATGGAAGATTAATGGAGGTCCAAAGCTTGTTTAATCACCACGTATCCCGCTCTCGCGATCTACGCTCTACGGTATCCACACGAACACTTTTCATGAAGGATTGATGTGTACTAGCACCCAAAAACTGTTTCTCTCTCTCTATCTTCCTCTTTTCTCAAAATGGCTAGGGTTTTAATAAAAATATATTTATTAAATCAGCCCATAAAGAGATTATATAGAGAGAGGAATAAGTTTTCTAATTATAATCCAATTATAATTAATACTAATCCAAAATTCTAAATTATTTAATTAAGTCTCACTTAATTAATTAATTATTAATTTTGGAATTAGTTTAAGTAATTCATTTATTCTATTTATATAATTAATTAAGTCATACTTAATTAATATCATAAATAAAATAAATTACTTATTTAATTTAAATTCATAATTTAAATTATTTCTCCTTCAAGCGTTCTTTGTGTGTGACCCTGTAGGTTATTATTACGTTGGCAACAATTTTAATATCTAATTAAAATTGTAAACAATGAGCGGTATTTAGTAATACATCATTGCTACCCAAGTAATAATAATAAGTCGGTGATTCGATCAATCCTTTAGTGAATATTGTTCCATGTAATATAATCCCATTAATCTTGATATTATAGATTAAACTCAAGGCATGTCTCGTGTCATCCTCTTCATAATTTAATCTTTATTTTCTTGATCGATGAGTAGACTATTAAAATCAAATCAACATTTGAGCACGGCCGTGCATTTCATAGTCTCACTCAAACAAGAGGCCAATAATATCACTCCTAAAATTAGGAGGATTAAATCCCATCTAGATCATTCATATTTCTCATACGATTCATAATATACCCAATGTCCACTTTTATCATCACCCGGTCAAAGGTAACTTTTAATGTAATCAAAGTATATTAATTCTCGTATAGAAATATAATGATTTCAGGTCTAAGGATCATTACACCATTATCACAGTGAGAATTACTTATGACACTTACTTAACATGTAGAATCTCACGGCGGGTCATTCTAGTGCCATGCATTGAGACATGCACTTATGTTCTTGAATTTAATATCCCCATACCTATGACCAATGAGATGTGGTCATCTGTCAAGAAACATACTAGTCTTTGTGCATTATTATTGTCCTTAAATAATAATACTCGACTAGGGAATTTTAGGAATAAGATACTATTCATATAATCTCATTTTTAAGTCACATACTTAAAGATATATAATACGTATCAAAATTCCAAGGACATTTATTATGCTTTCAATTTATTACGCAGTAAATAAAACATAATAAATAAATAATAATCAATAAAACATAATCCTTAATAATAAATATTTTCTTTAAAATATAAAAAGTATTGTCTCTAGACCACAATTACTAACAATATAGGGATATGATTGTCTCACTTCTTTATTTGATAGCCAGTAGACCAGACATCATGTTTGTAACTTGTCTATGTGCTAAATTTCAGGCAAATCCAAGGGAACCACATTTGATTGTTGTTAAGAGAATTTTTAGATATCTCAAGGACACCATTAATCTTGGCCAATGGTATCCTAGAGAGTCTGACTTTAAACTTATAGGCTATTCAAATACTGATTTTGCAGGATGTAAAATTGATAGGAAAAACACTAGTGGAAGTTGTCAATTTCTAGGTGGAAGACTTGTCTCATGGTTTAGTAAGATGCAAAAATCAATCTCAACATCAATAGCAGAGGCAGAATATATAGATGTAGGAAGCTGCTGTGCTCAGATTTTATGGATGAGAAATCAACTATTAGACTATGGTTTGAACTTTTCAAAAATTCCTATTTATTGTGATAATCAAAGTGCTTCTGCAATGACGGGAAATCCAGTTCAACATTCTCTGACAAAGCACATCAGTATCAGATACCATTTCATAAGGGAACATGTCATGGAAGGAATCATTGCAATGCATTTTGTTCCCACAGATCAATAGTTAGCAGACATATTCACAAAACCTCTATGTGAAACAACTTTTACAAGATTGGTTTCTGAATTGGGCATGGTGACAAGTGACTCAACTCTAGACAGCAAGTAGTAGATACAATCAGTGTTTATGGTAAACTTTGTCAAAGTATATGGTAAACTCTAATAGAGAATGAAGTAAGCTATGATCCTTGAAAAATCTAATCTTTGATGATCTCAAGCTATCAGTGTTTAGTATAAACTCTGTCAGAGTATGTGGTAAACTCTGTCAGAGAATACAACAAACTCTGATTTCTATAAACTATGATCTTAGTCTAACTGCTAAACTCTGAGCTACTACTGATTCCTTTATTTATAACATCATATTTAATTATGTGACATCATATTTTTTAATCTCTGATTGGAGTAATCATATGGTGTGTGTCTATCATGTAAAACGTTTCATATTTAGACACAGATAAACACACATTTGCTATATTTTGAAACTTGCACTACTCATTACTCCACCAATTAAATCATGCCACGTGTCCCAATACAGAGTATATGCTATTGAGAGGGAATAGATTAATTCATATTTTTCAATTTGAATTAACAAATGCATCTTATTCTTACTATCTCTCTCTCGTTGTTTCAAAACCCTAATATCTACAAACTGCTAATCTCTGTGTATCAATGGCATCTAAAGGTCTATCTTTCCAGAATTTCAACTTTGCAGCTACTAATTACATTTCACTCTTGACTAAAACTGATGCTATTCAAGAGTTTCATGTGATTCAGGACTTTCTACAACACAACATTATTTGGTATTCTCTACAAGAACACAAGGCGATCTCAGCACAAACTCCGACCAAGATATGGTCAACTGCAAAATTTAATGATGTTGGTGATGATGATGAGCCTATCATTACTTTTCAATGCAATGGTCGCCACTCCATAACTCCTGCAGTTGTTCGTCAAGCCCTTCACATTCTTAAAGTGGCTACATATGATGATATTGTTGAAAACAAATATATCAAGGAATTTTTCAGAGAAATAGGCTATGGAGGTAGTCTATCCAAGTTGGGAAGCCTCGCAAGGCCGAATCTAAGAAAAGAGTGGGGCTTCTTCTTTGATTGTATCACAAGGGCATTCACTGCTAAGTGCACCAATTTCGATGCCATTCCACCACTTTCACAATAAATTGGGTATTCTCTGACTCATAATCTAAATTTTAATTTTTCTTGTTTATTGATTAGGCAAATAGCTAGTAAGATTAGTGATGATGCTCACACTATATACTATGCTAGATTTTTGCAAATGATTTTTAGCCATCTATTGCCTGATGTAAATTTTGAGAATGATAAGAGCTTACCTAGGTTTTTATGAATAAGAGAATTTTTGTTGATCTAACAAGGAAAGATGCCAAAAAGGACACTAAAGGTAAATTACCAAACTTATTTTATCCTACATGGGTCAGGCTTCTCTTAAATTAGAGAATGTCTACTGTGTATGGAAGAGATTTCTTATCAGTGACTGAGAATCAGAGTTTAGCATCCTCTGGTTATAACCAAAGTCAACTACCAAATACTGATACACAACCCAAGCCAACCTTTGTAGTCTCTCAAAAGACTGCAGTTGTAAAACAAACCTCTCAACCACAAGGCCAAGTATGAAGAAAAAGGAAAAGTCAGTCTCAGAGTCTTCTATCAGGAAAATGAGATTGATTGATGAACCAATAGACTCTGATGACAGTAATGAGGGTTTGGTTTTTCCATTGAAGAAAATTGTCAAAACAGCCTCTAAGATTTCACATGCTCCATTCATGAAGCCATTTCATGTAAACCCCATCTCAGAGCCTGCAAAGAAAAGAAGAAAATTGGTCAAGGCTATAAACTCTGATATCCTAAACACTGATCAAGAAAACTCTGATCAAGTTCAAGCCTTAAACTCCGAGCCAATAAATGTTGATGATTTGATAAACTCTGATGCAATGATAAAATCTGATGTTGTGGACAAGTCTGATATAGATGGTGATGCTGCCAATAATGAAGCAAATGATACATTGGCCGATGCTGAAGTTGAAGCTACTCTAGTAATTATATATGATTCTCCTGTACACTCACTAAAACAAATCATAAAGGAGATTTCATATGAAAGAGTGAGGGAACTAGCTGTGGAAGTCAGGAAGGAGATGGCTACAAAGAAATCTCAAACATCTTCAGCCACTGGTAGTTTTAAGTTATTTACCAGAAAGAAGAAGAAGAAGAAAGTTTCTTTTGGCCAGGACACACAAGAACCTATCTCTCAAAGTGAGGTAGCAGTCAATGCTAGGCCAGGCCCACAAAAACCTGTTGATCAAAGTTCAATATCAGCCACAGATCAAGTAAATGAAGCTAACATAGATAAGAGGTACAACCCACAAGAACCTTCAGCTCAAAGGGTTGAAGAAGTTGTTAAGGCCCCAGCCACAGAAGAACCATTCATTCAAAATTTGGATGCAGGCACTCATACTCTGATAGAAGATTCTGTTGTTACTGATGCTGAAAAGACAAACTCTGATGATCATCCATTGGCAATCTCTGATGCTATTCTGGTGCAACCTATCTCTGCATAGCCATTTGAAACTCCATCAACATCTACAAATGCTTAAGGTATAAACTCTAAATTCTCTTCAGAATTTCCATACTTTGATAGTATAAGTTCAAAATTTATTTTTCCATCTTTTACTGCTGGGATGACCATGGATAGTCTTGTAAAGGGTACCTTTATTTATGTGACCACAAATCTCCTTTCTCAGCCACCTCTTATTTCTATATGTCATAGTGATTTGAGCCTTTCATGTGAGACTGAGATAAAATGTGTAAAAAGCAGAATTTATAATGAGAGGCAGACACTGGATCTGGCAAAAGGAGAGGTACATATGAGAAAGAAGTTAGTTACTTCTAGTGAGCAAACTCTGATTCTTAAAAGTCATGAGATGTGTGGTGTGAGAAGTAATGAAATTACTTTAAAAGAAAAGAGTGATTTAGGGTGTTCTCTTCTTTTTGCAGGTACTCAAAGTATAACTGTTTCTCAATCTCTAAACTCTGAGTTTCCAAACTCTGATGTTGCTGTAAACTCTGACGATGAGGCTGCAATTTCTGAGGAACCTATTTTTACAAAAGAAAATACTGATATGTTAATTCCATATACTCTGAGATACAACTCAAAGATATGGCCACATGATGCATTTGATGCCTATGATAGATTATGATGCAGTATCCTGATTATCTTGTTGTTGAACAGTTGAAAGGGGAAATATAATCTTCTCTTAATAATGAAGGCATAAGGAGGGAATCTAGCAGGGGTGAACCATCTACAACATATGTTTTAAGCTCAAAAAGACAATCCATCTGGGATATGTCTTGGAAATTCTCTCATGAAGATATATCTTGGCCTCATGTTCATGATCTAGTTGACAAAGCAGACTCTGAATTAAACTCTGCTGAATTGAAGTCTATTCTCAAAGCAACTACTGTCTTAACCAAGGGTCTTCACAGTGAGGTTTCTGATCTTAAAGACATTGTGAGCAAGACAAGTGCTTCTATTCAAACTTCTATTTCTGTTACTCAACATGCTTTGGAATCTAAGATCAAGGTTGTTTCTACCAAACAAGATGTCCTGGATGCTAAAGTTGATAAAATTGCTAGTGTTGTTACCTCAGTGCTACCATTGTATACATCCTTACTATCTCTTCTAATGTCAGAAAGGGAGAGAAGTATTCTAAAGACAAATTCAAGGTGGATGTTGTGTTAAAATCTGATAAATCTGGAGAAGGTGATGGTGATGGTAATGGTGTTGACAAGAGCCAATGGAGTTATAAGGGTGGAGAGAGTTTACAAACTCAAACTCTGATTGATCAAACTCTTATTCCTTTAGGATCTAGAGCAAACTCTGATAAAAAAAACTCTGATGGATCTTGATGAAGAATTAGCAAAAAGGCTTGAAGAAGAAGAAAAGCCTGAGAAGATTGAAGAAAGAAACATGAAGGATGCAGAACTGGCATTGAAGTTATTTGAAGAAGAAAATCCAGGAATGGATCCAGTTGTTATTGAAAAAGAAGTAAAGAAAACTGGTACTAACATTGCTCAAGTTCAGTCAAAGAAGAGAAAATATGTAAAGAAGACTCCAGTTCAGAAAAAGGTACCTACTCAAGCAAAGTTAACTGTACCCAAGCCTATTCAAACAAAGTCAACTCCTGCAATTCAAAAGAAAGCTCCAGCAAAAACTAAAACTCCTCTCACTATGCTTGGTATTACATTTCTACCAGGGGGAACATGTTTTGAGGATGAGGAAGAAGAACAACAATCTTTATGCAGAAAGAAGAATCCTGATCTTTTATGGATAAAATATGAAACTCTGACTCTCAATACCAGACTTGGTAAAAACAAGGGAGGCATTGGTGATTCAAAAGCTAAAGTCTATAGAGGAGAAGCAAACACTTTCAGAGATCCTTTTTCTTTGAAGAACAAACATGAAGAAGAGTTATCACAAAATCATTTGGACAAGCTAATTGTTGCTCATATAGTAAAGGATATCTTTGATGATACTGTTCCAAAAGAGAAGCTGCTGTATTTTCTGGAAAATGGAAGAATAATGAAGATAGCTGAAGAAGATCTAATCCATAAATCATCAAAAGAACTTGAGTATGTTCTTTATCTATTAAATGATGAAAATGAAGTTACTACTAAGTGGGTGAAGATTTTGGAAGGAATTATTGAGGAAAAGAAGAAGAATGAGAGGCTTTTGATGGTAAACTCTGAGGAGTACAAACCTGGTTATTTGCTTGAAGATGGTACAAAAAAAGAGATGGTTAAAGGGGATGCAAAGGTGAATATGGTGTTAGGTATTCCTACACTAATACTGAAACCTAATGGACAAAAAACTCGTTGCATACCTCTAGATGATAGAATGGAAAGAACATCAATTTATAACTTGAGAGCTGCTATTTTCCAAATTGATAATTCTAGTGACCAAATGAAAGAACTAAAGGAGAATCTGGTTGAATTATTAAAGATGGGTGAAAAGAAATTACTTGATCAATTTCTGTCTGAATACTTTTCATACAAGAGAATTTAAGTCAAGGTGAAAAACTCAAACTCTAGTACATGTGTCTATATGGTTTCTGACATCATAAATTGAATATATGTTTTACTGAATAAAGCATAAATTGGGGGAGATTGTTAGAAATACAAATACTGATGATGTCATAGATTATCACAAATAGAGTTTACTGAAGATCAGAGTTTAAGCTGACGTCAGAGTTTAGAAGCTATTGACAGAGTTTACTCAGACAGAATTTACTCAATCAGAGTATACTCAATCAAAGATTATCAACCTACAGAGTTTATGAACATCAGAGTTTGACAAGTATGGAAACAGACAAATCAGAATTTGATTTGGATAAAGAATAAGGAATTCAAATACAATTATATTGCCTTTCTGAAAGCAATCTTTTAGAAGATAAAGATGGAAATCAAATAATGATCATTATCTTTCTTGTATTTGAATTTGTAGTCGTGTACTATATAAAAACAGAATTATGTTTTACATTATAAGTAATTCATTCAAGTTATATCATTCACATAACCTAGCAGCTCTTAAGAATATTGATTTTCTTGAGAGAGTTTTGTATCCAGTTCATTAAAAGTTAATACAAAATAATATTTCTTCTACATACTTGTGTTCATAATCGATTGTTTTGTACATATTATATTCAACCCCTTTCTATAATAGTCTATTTATTTGGACAACATAATCTTAAATATAAAATTATTTAATTTACTTAATTTCACATTATCATCATTACTCCCTCCGTCCCATTTTATATGAGTCACTTCTTTTTGCATGTATTTCAATGTGCTTGGCAGAGGTATATATAAATAATAATTTTTTAAATATTTTCATTTTGTATAAAAATTTAAACTTTATATTTTTATATAAAATAAAAAATTTTAAAAAATATTATTTACAAGTACCTCTACTGGAAGCATTGAAATGTGTGAAAAAGTCGAAGAGAAACATAATTTTGGACGAAGGAAGTATTATATATGATATTTTTTATTAAATAATTTTTTTAAATAATGTGTGTGTAGCATGATTTATAATATATTATATTTAAATTAATCGAATAATGATATAGAACGGATTGAAATAGATTGGTCGAAAAATCACAGAACTCATACCCAATTTATTACGTTTAGTTTCATGTATAAACCGAAAATAGGGCTGGGTTTTAATTTGATTTTGTCGAGAAACATAAACCCTTTACCGATTTTCTAGCAAGTTTGTGATTGGACCTGTTATTTATGATATGAGTAAATTATTAACACACAATATTATAATTAGTTTGAAAGAAAGTTATTTTAAATAAAATTTAAGATATACAATATTTAAAATTAAATATGTAGAAGTCCTAAATAAAAATTAAATATGAAATAAAATACATATATATATATATATAATAATAATAAATATACGAGAAGAGATGATACTAGGTGTGTGATTTATGTAATAAGATTTTAAAAATAAATGTAAGAATTCATTATAAACTTAGATTTAATATTAAGTAAAAAAATAGATATAATATATGAGGATAAATGTTTAATTTTTAATAATAACACAAATTCATTTATTTTTAGTATTAATTAATAAATAGTGTAATTTTTATTATTTTATATTCAATAGAAATATATTTTTAATTTTACAATTATTTTATTGGTTCAATTTGTCTTTATGTTAATTT
>QRFB01012458.1:1946-16470 GCA_008931105.1 Oenanthe javanica | reverse complement strand
TGAAGAAGAAAGACGGGTCTATGAGATTGTGTATTGACTACAGGGAGTTGAATAAGATGACTGTTAGAAATAGGTATCATTTGTCACGCATTGATGACTTGTTCGATTATTTGCAAGGGGAAAAATATTTCTTTCGACGATAGATTTGAGATTGGGTTATCATCAGTTACAAGTAAAAAATGAAGATATTCTGAAGACAACATTTCGTACTTGATATGGTCATTATGAGTTTCTTATAATATTTTTTAAGTTGACGAATGCACCAACAATATTTATGGATTTGATGAATCGCGCCCTTCATGATTAGTTTGATAAGTTCATTGTGATTTTCATTGATTATATCTTAATATGCTCTAGGAGTAAAGAAGAACATGATTAACATTTGCGCATTGTACTTTAAATCTTGAGGAAAAAGAAATTGTTTACAAAATTTTCAAAGTGTGAATTCTGGTTAGAGCATGTTACATTTTTGGGGCATATTGTGTCTGGTAAGGGGATTGAGTTGGATCATACGAAAGTCGAGGCTATCACAAATTGACTGAGACCTTGTACTGTGACAGAGGTGAAGAATTTATTGGGTTTGGCAGGCTACTATGGGCGCTTTGTAGAGGGTTTCTCATCCATAGATTTGTCATTGACTCAGCTGATACGAAAGGGTATTAAGTTAGAGTGGAATGATGATCGTGAGTAGAGTTTTCAAGAGTTGAAGAAGAGGTTGGTGTATGCTCCTATACTTGTTTTACCATCATGGAGTGGAGGACATCAAATTTATGGTGATGCTACTAATAGAGGATTGGGGTGTGTTCTTATTCACAGTGGGAAGGTAATTTCTTAAGTCTCTAGGCAGCTTAAACCTTACGAGGTAAACTATCATACCCATGACTTGGAGTTAGCAGCAGTGGTCTTTGCGTTAAAAATTTGGAGGCATTATTTATATGGTGAAACTTGTGACATCTTCACTGATCACAAGAGTCTCAGTTACATTTTTACACAAAAGGAGCTAAACATGAGGCAAAGGAGATGGCTTGAACTTATTAAAGATTATGATGCTAAAATTCAGTACCATCCAGGAAAGATGAATATAGTGGCAGACGCTCTTAGTAAAAAGAATTTGGGAAGTGTTTCATCTTTTATTACTCAGCAGCACTTTATTTCAGATATGGAGCGCTTGGGTGTGGAGCTGTATGTTGGACAAGCAACTGCAAGCATGACAAATTTGAAGGTGGAATCAAATCTAGTCTCAAGGGTTAAGGAAGCTCAGAAAAATGATACACGGTTAGAAGCTATTAGATCGAATGTGGCAGATGGTAAGCAAACGGAGTTTCATGTTGATGATCATGTGTGGTATGGTTGGGTAGTAGGTTGTATGGTATGGTTGGGTAGTAGGTTCTGTGTGGGTTGTGTGTGCCTGCGGATGAAGTGATTCGTGAAACAGTTTTGACTGAGGCTCATAGTTCTTCATTCTCCATTCATTCAGGTTCTACTAAGATGTATAGGGATTTGAAGAAGCATTTTTGGTGGAGTGAGATGAAACGAGACATAACAGAGTTTGTGGGGAAATGTCTTACATGTCAACATGTGAAGATTGAACACTAGAGATATAGTGGAATGTTACAGCAGTTGGATATCCCGATTTGGAAGTGGGAAAATATTACCATAGATTTTGTGACCGGTTTACCGAGGACCTTCAAGAAGAATGATGTTATTTAGGTGGTAGTTAATAGACTTATAAATTCAGCTCATTTCTTAGCTATTAAAGAAAACACTCTTATTCAAGATTTGGCAGAGACATTTCAGTGGGATATTGTTAGACTTCATAGTGTGCATGTGTCGATAGTTTCAGACAGAGATACGAGGTTTATTTCACGTTTTTGGAAGGTATTTCAGAGGCTTGGGGTACGAGGCTTAATTATAGCGCAACTTTTCATTCACAAATTGATGGATAGTCAGAGAGGACGATCGAGACGTTAGAGGATATGTTAAGGGCTTGTGATTTGGAGTGGTCTGGTGATTGAGATAAGTATCTATATCTTGTCAGGTAATAAAATGTAGAGCATCAACTTATTGGAATGGAGTTAGGGAGAGTGTCATTGAAGGGCCAAAGCTGGTTTGGGTAACTAACGAAAAGGTAGGGCAGACTAAAGAAAACTTTTAAAAAAAAGCTCAATCATGTCAAAAGAGATATACACATCAAAAGAGGAAGTTTGGTGGATTTGAGTCTGGTGATCATATGTTTTTGAAGGTGTGTCCTTGGAAGGGTGTTAAACGTTTTGGTATGAAAGGAAAGCTTAGTCTAAGATATGTTGGTCCATTTGATGTTATAGAGAGAGAGGTATCATGTGAATAATGTGTTTCATGTGTCTATTCTGAGAGGCTACGAGTATCATCCGTTGTGCGTAGTTCAATATCCATTGCATAAGAATATGGAATATCTTTCTTGTAAGGAGGAGGCTGAAACTATTTTAGCTCGAGAGGAGCAAGTTATGAGGAATAAAATTATCCCGTTCGTTAAAATCTTGTGGAAAAATCATTCTGAGAGAGAGGCTACTTAGAAACTAGAAGAATCTATTCGTGATAAATATCTGCACTTACTTGATTCAGGAATGAATTTTAGTTTCGTTAGATTCCGGGGACGGAATCATTTTTAAGAGGGTATATATGTAATATCTGTAATTTATTTATTTAGATATTAGTAATAATAATTAGAATTAGATTAGAATTTGTAAAGATTATTTTCTTTAACCATAATATTTATTATATTGAATTTGATTAGAAATAGAATTTGTAATAAAATAGATTAATAATAATAAAAAAGGATTAAAATTAGATAGAGATTAGGAATTAAAATTGGATTAGAATAACGGGCTTTCGAATATTGGTATTTGAATCGTAGTAGGTTTTGTTGTAGGGTTTTAAAACTCTATATATAGATTAAGATCTCCTCATTCTTTCATATTCTTTTCTAGCCACCAAGACTAAACAGATGTAAATCTCTCTCGATACACAAATCCTTATTCTTTTTCTTCATCTTTGTTTGTAAAATTCGTAGGATTATTCATACACAAATCAGCTGTCTTGTAAAATTCGTAATAAATTCATCGTAAGTCGGAATTCATTGATTCTGGACTTTTTAGAAAGATCTTTTCGTTCTCTACGATTGTTGTGTTTTAAGTTTTTCCAGAAAACATCGTTTAGAGGGTCAAAAAGGTAAAATACAGATCTGGGCAGAATTGGAGTTATGAAGAAGTTCGACGTTTGAGACGTTTGAGATGTGATATTTTCGATTGGGTGTTAAGGATTATTTTATTCAGTATATATACAAGACCCATGTATACACAACCGTGAGTTTTATTAAACCTTAAAGTGGAGTCCGCGTAAGAAAGAAATACAGAGGCGCTATTTGGTACCTTGGACGCATTGAATTGTCTTGATCAAGAAGAACAGATCGTGAACCAGAAATTTTGTGGGTCTATGCAGTTTTCGTTAGTGTCTGAAATTGCTAGTTCGAGTTTTCGTTAGTGTCTGAGATTGCTATTTCGAGGTACGGATTTCGTCCCCTTTCTCTTCAGCGTTACTTTTTTTAGGATTAGTTATATTTAATTCGTTCTGTTCGTAAATCTGTTCCTTCCGTTATTATTCGTTTTAACTGTTTTGATTCTCCGAAAGTTATTTTAAAGTCTGTTTCGAAATATTTAAATATTTGTCTCTGCGATTTTCGAAAATTATGTATGTTACATATCTGCGTAGAATATTTGAAATATCTGTTCAGGTGATTTTAAAATTGTGAAAATTATTTTATTTGAACCCTTAGAGGGATATAGGGTATACCGAGTTAACCAGCTGCAGGGGTACTACAGCCATGTCATTGCGGCACTAGTGGCATGACACTTCCGTGGCAGTGTGATAAGTCACGGCGTATCCTTCTGATAGCTCAGGTGGTGAGCTTTGCGCATTTTGATATTTGTTTGAGGATACGTGGGTGCACCCAATTTGATTTGATTTGAGATTTGATATTTGACGGTGACGCTGTATATGCCGTACACATTGTCCGATTTGTTGCACGTATTAGGTACTCTATAATGTGTGTATCTGTTATCTGTTTTGTATCGGTATGAAATATCCTAACCCTCTTTGCTTCAGCCTTATTTTAAAAAAAAATAAAGTTTATTTATTATTGTCAAAATTTATATCTTGTTTCTGTTTTATAAACTTTATTCCAATCCGTACTGGGCATTTGGCTCATGCCGTATTCTTTCTTCTGGCAGGTACTTAGGGGGATCTTGAGTTGTGTGATGGAGAGCTCCCTTATTTACATTTATTAGTACGTTTGAACTTTAAGGATTATTTTAGTCATTTTTATTATTAGAGATTTTAGATTTATTCATATTTATCATTTTGAATTATTCTGGAGGTATTGATATTAGTTTTGGAGACCTATTGGACCTATTTAATTATTAAGTTTGGTGGATTTTAGTACTCTGTATACATGTTTGTGGTTTTGAAAAGTAACCCCTCGTCTCGTTTTGGGAAGGGGGTGTTACAGAAACAATTAATCTAGAACAGTATTAAATTCACAAAGGAAAAAGAATTTCTACCTAACATATCTTCTCAAAGCCTTTGTTGTTTCTCAGAAATGAAGTTAGAATGTTTTCTTCAACAATAGCTAGAGCCTCTCCAACAAACATCTTTAGCTCCTTCAACTCATCAGTGTCACTTTTGATTTGACAGTAAGCTGCTCTTAGATCATTTGCATTGCACTCATGCTCCTTCAAATCTTTCAGCAGCAAGACACTTGGCTTTCCACTCATGGGCTGAAATCCAATGTAATGACCCACACCTTCTCTAAATTTGATCTCATTTTCCTCCAGTGGCATGCCCTGGTCATTCCCATCATCATCAACAAATTTCAAAGTGAATTTACCCATTTGCTTATTTGCGTGCTTGTGTAGAGTCAGCTTCCTGTCAATTTCCTTAAACCATTTGTGTGTGATATCTTCTTTACTTCTATTTACCTAATAAGATATTTATAAAAGAAATCTGACATACTGTAGTTCCTCAGCTTGTTTGAAGAAGATGAAGTTTGATTGGTTAATCCACCTCACAGACCATCCTTTTAAAAAATATACTAGCATTTCATTTTTCACCTTTTATGTACGTCCCTGACCTCCTAGAAACTTTCTTTCAAAGATATTATATACAATTTGAGCAGATACCACTTTGTTCAAGTGTTTTTATGAAATCTTCTCGAACTTCCTATCTGTCAAGGATTGAGGATCCTTGGTTAGAGTTGTGGTTCTATCAATGTCAGACTCTACAAAACCTCCAAGCCCTTTCTTTTTCCTGGCTCTCAGTTGAAGATTTTATTGATTACATTGCCAGTAGCTAGGTTCTTGAATTACTTGACTTTGAATTACATTAGAGTCTAATCTCTTTCTTTGCTTATCAGACTCTAGCTTAGACCCTGATTTCTCATGTCCAGTCCTTGGCTGGTGTGTTTGAGTTTTTATTATCACAGCCACTCCACACACCACCAGGTCCCCTAGGACCATGAGAACCATCCTTATCATCATCACCATCTCTCCTCCTTTTAACTCCCCTTGGTTTGTCTTCATCCCTGCAACTCCCTTCCTTATTACTCCTTCTTGAAGATTCACCACCAGCCTCCCTCTTCTCCCTCTTTTTGACATCATCACCCCCTGTGAGCCAAAATAATGTTTTCAAGAATAGAAGAGATGTAGGTTTGGGTAATGATAATATGATCTACCTTGGCATTGAGAGAGTTGACAGAATTTTGGAGAGTTATCTATTTAGCCTTGAAATCAGCCAAGGAATCTTTCACAACAACATCTTTAGACTGTTGAAGAGAGCACAAAGTTTTAAACTTTGTTTCGAGTAAATCAGTGGTAGTATCCACATTGATCAACTTACTTTGGATAAGATATATATCTATGAGCACATCAGATAGTTGAGCCTGTATAGAGCTGAGGTCAGCAGCCACATCTTTTTCTTCTTCAAGTAGAGAAGCATCAGACTATCCACCAGGAGAGTGACCATGCTCTTGCAAGAAAGACTTTTTCTGAAAAGCTTTAAGTCTCTCAGATTTATGGATAGCTAGAATGCATTCAAAAGAATCTTTACCAGTAATGCATTTGACCTGTGCTATATCCCAAGATTGGGGAAATTCTTGATCAAAATAGTTGAAAGATGGATTCACCTCCCCTTCATCTTCAGAGGCTGAACCATTAATAACAATAACGGGATCTATCTTTGTTACTGGAGGTGTAGACCCTGATGGAAGTGTAGACCCTGAAACTATAAAAGGTACTATAGACCCTGAATCCTCCTTAGAGTGATAAGATTCTGTAGACTTTGGAAGCTTAGCCTAGATAGGCATAATAAGAATTGGATCATGTGACTTCAAATATGCAGTTTCAGGTTGAATGTGAGTGTTATCCACCAAAGCCTCCATGACTCTATCTGCTCTTCTAGCTAGAGAATCCACTAAATGAAGTTATGATCTCTGTGTGAAAGATTTTTGAGCAGCTAGAGCCTCCTCCTTAGTGCCAATCTGCAAGATTAATAAAAAAGAGTTTTCATCCATCCCCTGGTTCAACTTATCAGACCAACTCTTAGGCAAATCTTGATCCCAATAAGTGAAGCTAGGTTCAGGATATCCTAATCTCTCATTCTCAAAGTGGGGTTGGGCACCCACTTTCTCATTCTCACTCAGGCTCTCTACAGCCTTTTCTACCTCCCCTTTTGCCTAGACCAGTGCCAACCCCTCTGTAATATCTTGACTCATTTTGGAAGGTGCACTCAATAGTCCTATAGAAGGGGGGTTAAGAGAATGAATTGCTACTTCAATACCTAAACCACCTTGATGGAGGGGAACCCCTTCAAATGTCTGAAGGCTAGGGGTATCCACCAAGGGGTGAGCAGCAACAGACTCTGAAGCCTTACTAGCTTCTTCTTTCTTTTCAAGGTCTGTGGCTCTAGTGGTCTAGTCTCAGGGTCAACTATAGACTCTGACTACTTTAGTATGACTTCATTAGAAGCTAGAGTCTTAGTGTCACCTTCTTGGACTATTTTTGCATGATACTCCCCCTCAAAGTGGATAGACTCTAACAGAATTAATTGTGCAATGTCTTCATGAACATCCATTAGAGTCTGTCCTCCTATATCACTGGGTTCTCATCAGCATTATGTTCAGTTGGCAAAGAGGGCCTATCAGTATGCTCCCCTACCCCACTATCACCCAAACTCTAACTAGGTGGTTCTTGTATGGGTGAGGCAAAATGAGCACCTTTTTAACTAGTCACCACTGGTGTACTAGTCTCATCTCCCAAATTACTTCAATCACTTGCTACATCCTTTGGTTCTACCTGAGTTAATGCATCCAAATGAACATTTAGAAAAGCCCTTGCATGGATTGCATTAATGGCCTGGGTATAAGTAATATGAAAGAGATCCTGCAGGTCCCTTGCAATTGTTTGATAATAAGTGCCCTTCCCTACTTTATGAACAAGATAATTTGTTCACCACCATCCCTACTTTATGGACAAGATAATCAACCACCTTATTTGGAAAAGGCTGAATAGTAGAAATCCATTCAATGGCTATCATGTAGGTAACCCCATTAATACAAATTGTTGCATAGTCAAAAACTGGTTGTTCAAACGCAGTTTCCAACTCAGCAATAGACTCTGATTCTTTCCCTTTTAGGAATTTGATCTTTTTAACCTTTTTAGATTTTGGCTTTTCAGAGTCTGGCATACCAAGTGCTTTGAGAACTTCAGATGTCCTGCCTTCTATGATCATAGTTGCTTGAGTTTGAAGTGAAGAGGTAGCTATATAGGTTTGTGACCACATCCTGTGCCGACAGTTGTAGCTCCATCTTCATTTTCTTCCTTAGAGCATCATAGGTAGTAAGAAGATCCAAGACTTGAGATTTAGTCTTATATTTCTTTGGATCTTCAACTGGTTCCAAAAAAGGATATAAGAATAGCAGCACCTCATTAGTTGTAGTAATGATTTGATCAATGAGACATGAGGTTGTATCCAATGGCGTTCCTTCCCAAAATGTTTTATGATCAGAGTCTAAAGGCAGTCTAGACTCTGACTCAACATTAGACTCTAGTTCAGGAGATTTTTGTCTTTCAGAGTCTGGCTCTGTAAGAGCCTTGAGAGCTTCTGTTTCTTGCAAAACAGGGTTAGTGATAACAATAGGCTTGTGTGTGTGTGTGCAGAATAAGCCTTCCTCAACCCCCTGTACTTCTTAGCAAAATATTTCTCAGGAAACTCGATTGGAGAATCTTGAGGTGCATCCTTAGGTGTTTCAGAGTCTGCAGCTTTGGTTATGAAGTTAGATTCAGGTGCCTCAAGACTATCTTTCAATAAACACAGTCCTTCAACAACCTGTCTCTCAAGGGGGTTGAGCTCTTCATCACTTTGCTCATCTATAAGCCTTGTTTGAATCAATCTTCTTCTCTTTACAACTGGTGCCTGTTGAGAGATACCAGAGGTTGGTTTCTTGGATTTAGGTTTTTGAGATTGTTTGAGTGAGGGGGATTTGGCTACTTGGGTAGGTGTAGGGGGATTCTCCATTACATTTTCCTACACTATTTCACCACCAAAAAAAGAAAAATTATAGATAGTAGGTTTGTAGGTTGAGAGTTTTACCTGCATTACTTGTGGATACACCATGACAGGTAGACTCTTTTTATCGTCATCAATTCTCTTGATGTGAGAAAATAGCCTCCTTTGCTTCTTGTAGGCTTGCACACAACAATCATATGCCAGCCTAGTTGACAAGTCAGGAATGAAGTGGTTGACGAGAATCATCAGAAATCTATGATAGTAGACTTTCTTCCTCCCCTCTTGCACATTGTTTAATTTAACTCCCATTTGAGTGAGCAACATATCACCAATGTTAATCACTTTGTCAAATAAGAGGCTATGACCAATTTAATAAGTGATAAAAGTTAAAGCATCAAATCCACTGAACTTACCAGTGAAACACTTAGCAATTTGATCAAAAAAGAAAGACCCCTCTTTTCTCAAATAGGGCCTAGTTAACTTTCTCATGTTATTTAAACTAGTAGTATAACCTAATTATTTAAACATGCTCTTAATTTCATCATCAGAAATAGTTTCATCAAAAGTTTGTTAAGCAGGCAACTTAAACACAGAATTAATCACAACAGCAGTTACATCAAAGGTTATAGAGCCAAAGTTAAACATAATTTTACCTTGATCCTAAGAAGGATCAACTACCTTTGCAAAGCTCCATGCCTGCGAGACTGCATCCATATGAATGACAGGAGATGCTTTGAGAATGTATTTGAGCTCACTTTGCTCCAAGAAATCCATTACTGGATAATAGTCAGTATCAACACCTTTCTTGTCGCCTAGGGCTGCAACATGATTAGTGGTCATGAACTCAAAATCTCTGAAAGTGAATGCAATAGCCTTGGGTCCCCTCGTGACAGTGAATTGAGCATCCATTTGAATGATTGAGTTGAAGAAGATGAAAATTCTTGAAGAAATGAACTAGGGTTCGGAGAGAGCTCTAAGAGTATTNGAGCATCCATTTGAATGATTGAGTTGAAGAAGATGAAAATTCTTGAAGAAATGAACTAGGGTTCAGAGAGAGCTCTAAGAGTATTTTTTTACCTTAGGAAATAATTCATAATAAACAAGTGAGTAAAATGTATGTAAATTTTCTATTTTGTTTAATTTGCATACAATACACACGAGTCTACAGCTTGTATCCAGTTAAAAGTAGTTGTTCCCGCATATTTCAAGTCATTTGAATGGTTTAAAAAATAATCAGGGTCTGCAGGCGCGAATTCTAACCGTTTCAAAGTCTAATAGTCATGGCCTTCAGAGTCTACAGATTCTCAGAGTCTATAGACCTGTTAGAGTCTAGAAATTAGACTCTGTCATGATAAAGTACTTTAAGAATATTGCAATAACAAATTATAGTTTGACAAATCAGGGACTATAATTAAAGTACATACCTTGTTGCTTATAATGACTATACAATTACATATTTAACATACCTAACTCAACTACCAGTCTGAGAAAGGTAGACTCATCAAGTGATTTTGCTAAAATGTCTGTAATCTGTTTGTCAGTTGGAACATAATTAAGTTCAACAGTACCATTTTCAACTTGTTCTCTAATAAAATGGTACTTGACATCAAGGTGCTTTGTTCTGGAATGCTGGACTGGATTTTTTACAATTTTAATAGCACTAGTATTATCACAATACATAGGAATCTTTGAAAATGTTAGTTCATAATCAAGTAACTGATTTCTCATTCACATAATTTGGGCACAACAACTTCCAACTACTATATATTCAGCCTCAGCTATTGAGGTTGATACAGTCTGTTATTTCTTATTAAACTAAGAAATTAACCTGTTGCCAAGAAATTAGCATTAGCCTGTTGTTCTTTTCTTGTCCACTTTGCATCCTGCATAATCAGAGTCTGAATATCCAACTAATGAAAAATCAGACTCTCTAGGATACCAAAGTCCCAGAGTTTGTGCATCCTTGAGATATTTAAAAATTCTTTTCACATCAATTCAAGGTGATTCTCTTGGGTCAGCTTGAAATATGGAACACAGGCATGTTACAAACATTATATCTGGTCTACTAGCAGTTAAATACAATAATGAGCCAATCATACCTCTGTAGCTAGCATTGTCAACTTTCTTACCCTTTGAGTCAGAGTCTAGCTTAGTGGTTGTTGACATGGGAGTTTTGGCAGTTGCACAATCTTGTAAATCAAACATCTTCAAACGTTCCTTCATATACTTTGTTTGAGTGATGAAAATTCCATCATCTGTCTGTTTGACTTGAAGTCCCAAAAAGAAGTTCAATTCTCCCATCATGCTCATTTCATATTTAGACTGCATTAGTTTACTAAACTTTTCACAGAGTTTCTCATTAGTAGAACCAAATATAATATCATCAACATAAATCTGGACAAGCAGAATATCACTTTTATGTTTTCTAATAAAAAAGTTTTATCAATTATACCTCCAGTGAAACCATTTTCTAGAAGAAAGTTTAATAGAGTTTCATATCATACTCTAGGTGTTTGCTTCAATCCATACAGTGCCTTATCTAACTTGTGTACATGATCAGGAATTTTTTGATCAATAAAATCCTGGGGGTTGCTCCACATAGACTTCTTCCTCCAATTTTCTATTCAAGAAGGAACTCTTCACATCCATCTGATAGACTTTGAATTTTGAATGAGCTACAAATGCAAGAAACATTATGATGGCTTCCAATCTTGCTACTGGTGCAAAGGTTTCATCATAGTCAATTCCTTCATCTTGTGAGTATACTTTTACAACTAGCCTTGCTTTATTTCTTACTACAGTGTCATTCTCATTAAGTTTGTTCCTGAACACCTATTTTGCACCAACAATTGATCTATTTCTAAGTCTTGTTACAAGTTTCCACACTTTGTTTCTCTCAAATTCATTTAATTCCTCTTGTATTGCAATGATCCAATCAGGGTCTTGTAATGCTTCCTCAATTTTTTTGGGTTCATTCTTTGATAGAAAATAGATGTATAGACATTCATTTTGAGTAACTTTTCTTGTTTGCAGACCACTCTTAATATCACCAATTATTAAATCAGGAGTGTGATCCCTTACCAATTTTCTATCTGGTGAAAGATTTGTTCTTGAACTTTAAGTTCCCCCTAAATCATTGACATTTTCTGTTTGTGAGTGAAAATTAAATGAAAAGGCTCCCCCTAAGTTGTTTGACCCTGTAAAGGATTAAGAGTTATTTGATTCAAACCATGATGGACTAGACTTTGAAGAACTAGACTTTGTTTGTCTAGACTCTGACTAACTAGTCCCTGAATTGTTAGACTTTGAGTTAATTGAAGTAGAATTTTCTGGCTCCCCCTCAGATTGTGCAGGTTCTTGCATTTTCTCAAGAGAGATTTGAGTCTCTTCAGTTTTATCATCTTCATCTATCTCAAAACTTTTAAAATTTTCAAATCCAAGTGTTGTAGACTCTAGTTCATCCTGCTGACCTTTAATCTTTTTATCATCAAATGTAACGTGAATAGATTTCATAACAATTCATGTTCTGAGTTTGAAAACTCTGAATACCTTTGTATTTGGTTCATATCCAAGGAATATAGCTTCATCAGCCTTTGCTTCAAATTTACTTAGATTTTCAGGATGTACTTTCAGTATAAAATATTTGCACCCAAATATGTGAAAGTGTTTTACACTTGGCTTCTTGTCATTCATCATTTCATAGGTCTTCTTTGATTTAGTTCCAGAAAAGTGACATAGTCTATTATGTGTTGTGAAGCTTCATCCTTTGAGTGCAAAAAGAAAACCCATGTGAATCTTATGAAATCATCTACAATGACAAGAACATATTTCTTTTTATTAATTGACATCAAATTTACTGGACCAAAAAAATCAAAATGTAATAGATAAAAGGGTACAGAAATAGTGTTTATTGTTTTGCTCTTGAAGGTTGTAGAAGGAAACAATGATAATGATGATGATTCAGATCCTATTTATGGAAATGGTAGTGAAACTATATAACTCGTGAACTTTAATNCGTTTGAGTGCAAAAAGAAAACCCATGTGAATCTTGTGAAATCATCTACAATGACAAGAACATATTTCTTTTTAGTAATTGACATCAAATTTACTGGACCAAACAAATCAAAATGTAATAGATAAAAGGGTACAGAAATAGTGTTTATTGTTTTGCTCTTGAAGGTTGTAGAAGGAAACAATGATAATGATGATGATTCAGATCCTATTTATGGAAATGGTAGTGAAACTACATAACTCGTGAACTTTAATAGAATCCACTAAAAAAGGTGAAGGATCTTCAACACATCCTAGCAGTAACTTAGGGGAGCAAAGAAAATAAGGATCTACTAGTCATACTCAACACAATAAAGATCAAAGGAATACATCAAGCACAAATCTGCCAAGACAAAAGATTTCAAGTCAAAGTCAATCTTAGAGTCTAGTTCTTAGTAAACCGGATTATTGGGTAAAGGCTAGAAATACTAATCAAAATGAACATATATTTTTCGGGACCTAACATCTGGAATCTCAAAGAATACTGAAAAAGCACTGATTGATCCAGATTGGGAGATTGTAATGCAAGATGATCTCAATCAGTTCGAAGGCAAAATTTATTGAAGCTGAAACCCAGACCATAAGACAAGACAGTATTTAATATTATTAGGGTTTTTAGAAACTGGATGATTATTGGCATTGTTATAAGGGACAAAGCCAAAATGTTTGATACATGTTACTATAAAGTAGAAGGTATCGACGATGATGGAAATAGAATCTTCGGGACTTTCAAGATCTAACAGCAAGCACCAGTGACAAGACTTGATCCTATTAGGGCTGAACAAGTTGATGACCTAACAATAGGATATCCCTAGCACATGTTAAGCATTCAAGCATAAATATCTATCAGATGAATGTGAACAAGGGCACTCCTGAATGGTGAGTTAGAACTTGAAGCTGATGTACAACTCTTGGACTTTGAAGTTAAAGATATATTGGAATTTGTATATCATTCTCTTCAAAGCTCTCCGTGAATGGAGTTAGGGATTCAAGCAAAACATCAAGGACATGGTATGACATTTTAACTTGTATATTACCTGAAAATGATTTTGGTAGAGTAGTTATACACACATATCTCTCTAGAATACAAGGCACACACATAATGTAATATTAGTGCAAGTAAACCATGATTATATTATATATGGGTCTACTAATAAAAATTTGGTAAGAGATACTTATTAAGTAAATGCAGAGTAGGTACAACATGAGCATGTTGGAAGAGTTGCAATTCTTTTTTGGATTATAAGTAATTAGAAAGAATGATGGCAATTAAAATAAGTCAAGGATCTTTTGAAGATGCGCAATTTGGAAGATTCTAGACCTGCCAAGACTTCTTGCCAATAGACCGCTAAGCTTGATAAGGGAAAATCAGGTGTATGAACTGAAGTGACAAACTATAGAGGTATGATCATCTCATTACTTATTCAAGTGCATAAAGACCATAATTTTATTCTCAATATACCTATGTGCAAGTTTCCAAGTGGATACTAAAGAATCATATCTTATAGCTACGATATGAATTGTTAGATACCTTAAGGGATTACCAATTCTTAGAATCAGGTACCCTAAAGATACTAGGTTTAACCTAATTGGCTATATAGATATAGATAATGTAGGTTGTAAGAAAGACAGGGAAGTCATTCCTTTAAGCTGTCAATTTCGTGGAAGAGATTGATTTCTTGTTGAAATAAGAGGAAACATTCAACACACATAGCTGCAGCAAAGACGAAATTTAAAACAGCTAGTGAATGTGATGCTCTGATCTTCTAAACATGGAAACCACTTCAACTCCAACAACCCTGTTGGATATTCTCTACACCACGTATGGAACAAGCCCATGGACACCAGGTATCATTTCTTTCGAGAGTTGTCCTTAGTA
>QRFB01012457.1:0-23215 GCA_008931105.1 Oenanthe javanica | reverse complement strand
ATATTTTAAGGTGCATATAAATTATAGTTCCGTAACTTATTTTTATAATTTTTTGTTTTTGAATAAAAATTGAATGTTTAAATTTTTACTCAGTAAAAAAAATTAAAATAAGTTATGAAACTATACTTTATATACACTGACAGACTCTCTTTCCAAAACGTAAATAAATGGATGGAACGGAGGGAGCATCCGATGCCAAGGAATATTCTAGTTGGGGTACAATATTGAGATCTTCTCGTATGAATCAATAGGTTAAGATTCAAATTGACCGTCCAGTTTATAAAGGGTCGAATCGTTTATGGGCTATGGCACCTCGAGTAGTGTGGTGGTCCTTATAATATGGTTCACTTTTGCAGGTTGGCATGGACCTCTTTTCTTAACTCTCTTTCTTAACATTTATTTTCTCGAAATTTGTGCATATATCGTCAACTCTCAAGTGGGCCAGCTGGCAACCCAACTTGTAAAAATGAAGGTTAATTTATCTTATGGGCTTAATCTATTTTTATGGTCTTAAATTTCATAAACGAATGGGCTTGAATCAAAAGGAGTAGGATTATATTTTTTTGTGATGTTCTGTTAAAGATATGTACCAGTTTTATGAAAATTTCGAATTAAATATAAAAAATATACTTAAAATTGTTTTTCATTCAAATATATGCATACGCCCTTTCCGGTTTCTAGCACTATGTTTTGTCCTCTCAAATTATATTTATATCATGTTGGTTTTAGAATTTTCTATTCGTGTCCATCCATATACTAGTCCTAAAATATGCATATTAGATTAATTATTATGTTCTTATTTAAATATATACATTCAAATTCAAGGATGAATCTTATTTTGCTTTATGTTTTTAGGAAGTTTTGCAAGTTATAATTTGTTTTATTCATTTTTTTAATAATATAGTTGAATGGTTTATAATTCTAGCACAAGATTTAAATTACAAACTTAATTAACAAAATTCATTATTAAATACATAGGATCTATTAAAGATATAAAAAAATCACACACACACACACACACACACACATATATATATATATATTAATTATATGATTGAATTCAATTACGTACTTTTAAATGAATACTAATAAAAAACCCCATTATATTCAATAATAGTTTTATAATATATTATATGAGCATATATAATATGTAGGTTATGTAATAGTTTATTTAAAAATATTTCATATAACTTTTATTTATATATATATAACATGTTTTCAAATAAACATTGTAATAGCGATGATAATCANTTATTTAAAAATATTTCATATAACTTTTATTTATATATATATATATATAACATGTTTTCAAATAAATATTGTAATAGTGATGATAATCGCACACTTGCACACTAAGGCTCATCAAATAATTCAATATGATAATGAAAGTTTAATACCTACTAGGTCCATGACAACTCTAGATACAACCTTAGTTACACATTCACACCAAATAATTCACATCTATGTGTAGCTACCAGATTACAGGATGCATCATATACCACGCAATTTGTTGTGCTGAACAAATTGCTCATTTTTATTTATAAGAAAGTGACTTCCAACTACTACCTGTATTGCGAGAGCCTATGTTTGGCTCCCAAATAAGGCTAAGTATAAGAACAAGCAACAATCACAATTACTACACCCTCAATCGGCATACTAATTCTTGAAATGTCGTACACAATTTACAATATTATATTTTAATCTTTACTTGCAACTGGACTACTCCGTATCATACTAATCTATACATAAATCTAGAATTGAAAAGAGGGACCCCTTATACATGTAACTATAAATATGAGCTAAAACTTGTATTATGCATAGAGATATAGAAAGGAACAAGTGAGATCTCTATCTGAAGAGTAACAAGAGAGATATATAGGTGGCTAGTGATGGCTTTAAGTTGGCTTGTTCATTCTGCCTATAACATTGTATTGGGGTACCCTCATGTAAGGACTACAAAACAAGAGGCTGCCAAAACCATGAAGCTTTCGTATGGCAATGATAAAGAGGGTACGAGAACGGATGTTTCGAACTTCCAAATGCCTCTTCATTATCCACGTTATAACAAGACGGATTACCTGAAAATGGAGGAGTGGAGGGTGGACTTGCTTCTCCAACAATACGGCCTCAAGTTCGAAGCTAAGAATATCGANCTTCTCCAACAATACGGCCTCAAGTTTGAAGCTAAGAATATCGATGAGAAAAGGGCGTTTGCAATGGGAGCTTTCTTGTGGCCTGATCAGATATAATTTCAAATGCCCGTTGCGAATAAACCTTTCAAATGAATCTTGCACTAGCATGATGCCTTTATCTCCTGCTGCAAAAAAATGATCAGACAAACAAGTTTATGTCCATTAATTTGTAGTGACGTACATGACTGCCTATATGCATGGGTTTCTATAAATAACTGGTTACGTCTCTTTTCTGTGCATATTTATGATGCAATAAGCCTTTTTGGCTGTGACATATAAATGTAAAGTACTATTTCGTGTTATTCTGTAATGTATTATGATTGCCACTTTTCTTACTCTTTTTTTGAAGCTTTTCATCGGTTTATAATCTGTATGCAAGAAACTCATAGCATGCCAAATTAAGCGGCATACTGATCAGACAAAGCATGCACCATCCCTACAAGTTCTTGCTAGAACTTGATTGCCACAATCAGAGAAGCAGATATCAGAGTACTCCCAGTATATACTTAAAACGTACATAAATTAGACGATCAGTCCTTTCCGCACAGGGATAGTTCCCTATTGTAATTATTTTTTTTTTTAACATTATCTACAAAATTTTCAAAACTCTACAAATTAACCGTACATTAAAACTCATGCAAAGGCTAATGACATGTAAATTATACAAAACGCGGCTGTAAAACTTAATAATTAACAAACAACCAAACTAGCAGGCACCGATTAAAACTTGTACAATAAGCCTATGTTGTTTGAATTCGATCCTTCATAACATGGATCTGAGTGTCAATTCTGATATCTTTACAAGTTGGTGATACAGGACTCTGTATTTGTATGGGAGATGAGTAGAGTGCACCTCATAAGTTTTTGATTAGCAAGAATATTGAATAAGATACAGTAGCAAAAACTAAACATTACTTTGTTGAGGACATTGCAAATTAAAGATGGTTATTTCTTAAACCTATTTCGTTAAATTTCTATTCCTAATAGTTGTCTGCATCCAGTAAGCCTCGCATCCTCTTCATTTTCCCCATTTGTCAACTCGCCTCTGTATTCTTTTAGCATTCCTAGTTCATCTCCACAAGGTTTTTTAGTTGGTTACAAAATCCAATTTCAAGAAAAACAATCTGACGTGGAACAAGTGTCGTGCCCTACTACCCAAGGATCAGATAAATATATGGTGGCCAAAATAAAACAGCTCAAGTAACATGTCAGTCAACAATCATATATTTCAGCATACTCTGTTTTATGAAACAAGTGAATGGCATGATTCCATGAAAAATACGATTCTAATGCTAATAAAAGGAAATATTGATACTGTCATGCAAAGGAATAGCTAGAGAAGATAATGTAATAGTAGCATTAAATGACAGTTTGTTGTCTTGACCCCATTTAAGATTGCCTTGTTCTGAAGTCACTGGCCTTTCCACTAGGTTCTATGTGTGGCTCGAATTCTTTCGTCTTCAGAAAAACTAAGAACCTATTTATTGGTTGATAAGAGTATTGAATGATAGAATGGATTAAGTCAATCCAGGCCCATTATGTCCAAACTCTTAAATGCACAAAGCCTCCTTCAAGATTTGAAAAATAATACTCGTACTATACAACATTATGAGTACTGAAAAGAATTGAAATACCAATAACCACCATCGTTTAACTAGTCTTGTTTCGATATCAGAATCCCTTCTTCCAGAGAAAGATGGGGAATCCCTTCTTTTAGATTAGTGCTACCGTGATTTCTGTGGCTGTGTTTGTGTATCGGCCCAGCTGCACAATAAAGTGGTAAGCTTAGGACAAACTAAAACCATTTCGCCAAAACTAGTATACTACCAAGGTTTTAAGAAGAATGCCTAATGTTGTGAACCATGAAGTCTATCTTTGTATCTGTCTCTAGGCATCTAGCAACAGTATAAGGAATTACCCCTGGTTATTGTTTCGAGAAACAGATCAAAATAAATTCTCCAAGGTCATCTTTTTTTTTATATAGAAATCACTTGTAACTCATATGAAGCACAATATTTCCATCCTCCACAAGGGCATTGCTGCCTCCTTATCCTGTTATCCATATATTCTTCTAAGAGACCATATTTTCCTCTATGACCAATGTTATTACATGACATGCAAATTTATAAACAAACACAATCTTGTTTATTCTTGAACAGCTGTGGACTATCTCATACAGAGATCAAGAAGTCTGCAAAAAATAATGAAGAACAAAAGTGGATTAATGCTTTAATCAACCATCGTATATAGAGAGTAGAAGAGGGTCATGCAAATAATCAACCATCGTTCATCATTGAATGCGGTTAAACTCAAACTCCTTTGGTTGAAATAATCAGAATAAAAATACACCCAACTTTTTTGTGACTGCACATTTTTCCATTAATATGCATTAATTGTGTTTTTCCATATTTGTTTCTTATATGACTACGATAATTATGTATGATTATGTCTATATCATGCAAGATTGACAACATGTTGTTGGGTTTGATGATAGTGAAGTAGCAGATTGCATTCTGGAAAGAGAGGGAGTCATTTTAATTTTTTTAAAGCTATGAAACACGTATGAGGAAGTCGCTCCAACTGATATTGCAGCTAATAACAATAAAATAAGATACAATTTTTTCACTAAATCGACCCTTCCATCATTTGTCATAGTCGTTGATACTAATTCTCATATTAAATTGAAGACCTGGAAATTTTTATCGATGTCTTGTATTGTGTTTGTACCACTATCACCACTCTGGCCTATCACCTATGGTGACCAAAGCAGAAGTTCTTCAGTTTTGATGACAGGAGGCCACGTATTTCCCATCTTCTGAACTGACTAATAAATAAATTTATATGTTGGTTGTCTTTGTTGTATCTAGCAAGTGCATAAGCTTGAGAATATAGGAAGGAAAGATTAGCAAGCAAGACGTGTCACTGGTCAGGGGCATTTCAGAAATCATAATATTAATCAATCGAGAACAAGTAACATCATCTGGTCATGCCTAACCAGTCATCCCAAGAACAATTAATACTGATAGGACTCTTAGAAGAAATATCTATGGAAAAAATAAACACAATGGCGCCTACCTGGAATCTTTTGTCAGAAAGCATGACATGTTACTCAACTACTTTGATATGAGCTGCAATCGCTGATGATCATTACTGCTGATTGTTTAAACATTTTTCGTGTATATATACTTGCAAAATTCTAATCTACAATTAGATCATAAATAGTTTAGTTAGTCCCTTTCCGTTAACCTAGCTTTTTTTAGCCCATCAAATTCACATGCTCTATTTGATCTTCTTTAGTTTATTCTGCAGGTTGAAAATATGAAACTAGCTATGAAGAAGGCAGATGCAAATTACATATATATACTGTCGGATATGATAAAACGTAAGAGAGAAACCATGTACATTGAGGATATAGTTATCTTTATTAACCCCGTCAACTTTTGAAGTCCTCATTTTTCACTTTAATGTTACCGATCCCTCAAGATAATCTGGCTGCCCTGCGACGTAGTCCAGAATTTCTTCACCTTCCTTAACTCCATAGAAATCACTCGGAGTTATCTGACCAAATACAGCAATTAGTACCAAGAACATAGCTGTGGAAATGAAGAGGGGCCAAAAGTAGGATATAATTGTCATGAACTGAGGGGCTACTTGAAATATAGAGGCCAAGATTAAAGAAACGATGATTGTTATGACAAAGTGTGACTTGAATTTCAAAATCTTTGCTGTGATTTCCATAGCTTCCCAAGTTAAAACAAGACCTCAATAATGTTACAAGAGATTTTTTCTCATGAGAATGAAGAGAAGTTAGATGATCAGATCATTATATGTCTGTACAAAGATTCTTTGATGTACATGTTAACTGTTCTTTTGCATGTCCCTTCCTTCAAAAAATATTCCCTTCCATAATAATTAAATCATAATTACTTATCTGCCCTTCTTAAAGGAAAGACATCATATAGAGCCCTCAATCTTGAAGCTTAAATAGTTGCATTTTATATCCTATTTGTTAAAAAAGAGTCGACTGAAGGGTATATATGTAATAGAAAATAGTTTCAGTACAGTTTCTTCTATCACATCTTTCAGGTGGTCGGTTGGCTTTTTCTGAAGATTGTGGGATTAGGAAAGGCATATTGCATATACAAACACAACTTATGTATTTTTATGTAGTTTAGAACTACTACAGCAGCTGCAATATGTTTAATTGCCTAAATTATAATGATTAATATCTCTTAAAAAATTATTAGAATCTGTTCATTTATCCATCTGCAGTGTAATTTGAATTATGATGAAGTCCTGATTAATTTTAGACTTAAAATTTAGCTCAAATTTGTTAAGAATTTGTGATCGAACAATAACATAATACTTTTGGATCGAACGTTAGGAAAATTTTGTCTGATCCATTTGTTTATGTTGTGTTTTAAGCCAAAACTCATATTTCCTCACTTTCACTCTTTTGTCCCACATTGACAAGGAAAAAGAGCACCCACCTTCTCTCACTTATAAATAAGTCATTTCTCCTTTAGTAAATACACCAAAAATTTCTTCTCTCCCTCCTTTTTTAGTTTAAAGCTGCTAGATAGTCCGTCTAGTAGGGAACTTATCTTGTGGTAGTTTTAAGCAGGTCAAGATAGGGGGCTCTCGTGCTACTCTATTCTTTTGTTTCGGGTGGGTTAGTGTTAGTATTTGGTCGGGCTATAGTCGTCGAGTTTTGTCCTGCTACAACATTAGGAGTTCGTTCAGCTGTTGCAGTTACAACAAGGAGAGTTCGTCCAGATTATCCGGTTAAGTACCGAAGGAATATGGAATCATTGTATTACTATTCAGGTGTGCATCAAGTATTACTCTGTAAACTTAAGAGAGAATATTGTAATCATTATTATCATTATAGTGGAAACATTCAAAGTTGGTCCGTGGTTTTTACCTCTTTGCTTTAAGGGGGTTTTCCACGTATAAATCTTGGTGTTCATCTGTCTTGATTATTATTATCTGTTCTTATTATTGCCTGTGATAACTGTTAACTTCAATTTATGCAAAGACGAGGAAACGAGAATTCCTAACAAGTGGCATCAGAGCCAGGTTCCACGCCGTTGGTGCCTAGGCAAGTGTTTGTGCGCTGCGGTTATTTGATTGACACCGTATTTATACGGAAGTGCTCCCTGAACACATACATTTGCCTGACCAATTTGTGTGGTTCTAAGTGAGGTCTACATGGTCTTTGATAAATTGTAATGGATAGTTCATCCAGTGTAATGGTAAGCTTAACAACTTCAAATTATCCGATGTGTTAAAGCAGAATTAAGGATCTGCTATGTAAGGATCTGTTTGATCCAGTGGAGCTGAAAGAAGTCAAGCCTGCAGAAAAATCTGATGTTGACTGTAAGAAGATGAATATGAAAACTATCAGTCTGATCCGTCGATGGATTGATAATTCAGAGTATCATCATGTTGCTGAAGAAGAAGATGCTTATAAGCTCTAGACGACATTAGAGTCTACGTTCCAACAGGAAAGTTCAAAAAATATAACTTTTCTGGTTCGCAAGATGGTGAACATGAGATTCAAATATGGGAACAATATGTCGGAGCATATGAGCGAGTTTCAGGGGTTGTTAGATCGACTTGCAAATATGAATATGGAGCTTGATGAAAAGCTCCAGACAATATTTCTTCTCAACACTTTGCCATCCAGTTGGGACACGTTAGTGGTTGCAATAACTAATGTTGTACCAAGTGAAAAACTATCGTTGTAGTCCACTAAGGAAAGTGTCATTAGCGAAGATATGAGAAGAAAAGGGCAGAGAGCAACTAATGATTCTCAGGCTCTTATTACTGAAAATAGGGGAATAAGCAGTCACAAAGATTCGAACATGGGGCGTAGTAAAAGCCGAAATTTTAGGTATTCTGGTAGCAAGTCAAAAGCTAATGTTGAATGCTACTATTGTAAGAAGAAGGGCCATTACAAAAAGGATTGTAGGGCCTGGCTTAGAGAGCAGAACAATGGTCAGCAAGGGAAACATGTCGAGAAGAACACAACAGCTGCTATGACAGAAGATGTTGTGATCCTTTCATTTAGGGAAGAAGAATGCTTACATATTGATGATCAGAATGTCGAATGAGTGATTGATACTAGAGCAATGTATCACAGCAACACCCACTCGGGAATTCTTTACGACGTACAAAACAGGTGACTTTGGTACAGTGAGAATGGGTAACTCTGATCAATCAAAGATCATAGGCATTGGTGACATCTATATTGAGACAAACAGGGGTTGTTCAATAACTTTGAAAGATGTCAGGCATGTTCCGGACTTACGGCTCAACTTGATTACTGGCATTGCACTAGACAATGAAGGGTACATAAATACCTTCAGTAATGGGAGGTGGAAACTTACTACGGGTTCGTTGATTGTTGCAAGAGGTTCCAATTGTGGTTCTTTGTACAAGACACAAGTGACGATGTGTTCAAGTAGTTTGAATACAATTAAAAATGAAGCTTCCGCAAATCTCTGGCACAAGAGACTTGGACACATGAGCGAGAATGGGTTGCATATCTTAGCAAAAAATCCCTCATTCCGTTTGCTAAAGATACTGCATTGCAGCCATGTGAATATTATTTATTCGGGAAACAACATCGAGTATCTTTTAGCAGTTCATTGAAGAAAAAATCTCTGGTGCTAGAAAGAGTTTACTCTGATGTATGTGGTCCGTTCGAGGTGGAGTCCTTGGGCGGAAATATGTATTTTGTTACCTTCATTGATTTAGTATCTCGGAAGGTGTGGATAGAACTACTCAAATCCAAAGATCAAGTATTTGAGTATTTTCAGAAGTTTCATGCCATGGTTGAAAGAGCAACAAGGAAACAATTGAAGTGTCTTCGTAGTGACAATGGATGGGGAGTATACTTTAAAAGAGTTTCAAGAATACCTTGCAAGGTATGACATTCGGCATGAAAAGACAGTTCTTGGTACCCCACAACAGAATGGTGTTGCAGAAAGAATGAACCGTACCATTACTGAACAAGTTAGATGCATGTTAAGAATGGCTAAATTGTCAAAGTCATTCCGGGGAGAAGCTGTAAAAACAGCTTGCTACTTGATCAACAGGTCTCCGTCGGTACCTCTTGATCAAGGCTTTTGCACAAATCCCAAAAGAGCATAGAACAAAGCTTGAAGATAAATCAACTCTGTGCACTTATTGGATATGGGGATCCGGAGTTTGGGTATCGGTTGTGGAATCCTGAATCGAAGAAGATATTTAGGAGCAGAGATGTGGTATTCTATGAGTCTCAAAATTATGAAATTTTTGGGAAAACTCCACAACCACAAAAAGCTAGAAATCCAGACACATTCGAAGATGATGGAGATGATATGGCAAATGCTGAGGATGCTGAGCGGGGGGAAGAACCATCTCAACCTGAAAATGAAGAACCTCAGCCACGTCATTCTACGAGAGAACGAAGACCATCACAAAGATATCTCTCATCCGAATATATCTTAGTTGCTGATGAGGGGGAGCCCGGGACCTTTGAGGAAGTCAAGACTCATAAGGATAACAGTTGCTGGTTGAAAGCAATGCAAGAGGAGATGTATTCTTTGAATAAGAATGAAACTTATGTGTTGACTACGCTTCCAAAGGGACGGAAGGCTTTGAAGAATAAATGGGTCTTCAAAGTGAAAAGAGACGATGAAAGCTTGTAAAATATAAAGCATGATTGGTGGTTAAAGGCTTTGCACAAAAGTAAGGCTTTGCACAAAAGTAAGGCATTGATTTCGATAAGATCTTTTCTCCGGTTGTAAAGATGACATCAGTCCGAACAGTACTCAGATTAGTGGCTAGCATGGATCTTGAGCTTGAGCAGTTAGATGTGAAAACTACATTCTTTCATGGAGATTTGAAAGAAGAGATCTACATGCACCAGCCAAAAGGGTTTGAAGTGAAAGGGAATGAGCACATGGTTTGTAAACTCAAGAAGAGTTTGTACGGGCTTAAACAAGTGCCAAGACAGTGGTATAAGAAGTTTGATTCATTCATGCGAAATCACAAGTTCAAAAGAACTGCTTAAGATCACTGTGTTTATGTGCAAATATTTCCTAATGGTAACTTCATTATCCTGATGCTTTATGTTGATGATATGTTAGTAGTTGGTCAAGATGCTAACATGATCAGCAAGTTAAAAGAGGATTTGTCCAAGTCCTTTGATATGAAAGACTTGGGTCCAGCTAGACAAATCTTAGGGATGAAAATTGTTCGTGATAGAACAACTCGAAAGTTGTGGCTGTCACAACAAGGTTATATTGAACGAGTATTGAAAATGTTCAATTTGGTTTATGTTAAACTTGTTAGCATCCCATTGGTGGGACATTTCAAGCTAAATAAGAAAATGTGTTCGTCAACAAATAGAGAAAAGAAGGAAATGGAAGAAGTTCCTTACTCGTCAGCAGTAGGAAGTCTTATGTATGCATTGGTTTGAACAAGGCCAGATATTGCTCATGTTGTTGGAGTTGTGAGCAGATATCTGTCAAATCCTGGAAGAAAGCACTGGGAAGCAGTCAAGTGGATTCTCAGATATCTAAAGGGTACTTCCGAGTTATGCTTGAGGTATGGACATGGTGAACCAGTCTTGGAAGGTTTTACAGATGCTGACATGGCAGGACATCCTGATGGGATGAAGTCCACGTCAGGGATGCTTTTCACTTTTGCGGGGGGAGCTGTATCATGGCAGTCCAAGTTGCAAAAGTGTTTTGCATTGTCAACAACCGAGTCAGGTTATATTGCTACTTGTGAAGCAAGCAATGAGCTGATTTGGTTAAAGCGGGTTCTCCAAGAATTGGGTTTGAAACATGACAAGTTTAAGTTATACTATGATAGTCAAAGTGTAATTGACTTGAGCAAGAATGCTACTTGTCACAATCGTACTAAGCATATTAATGTACGTTACCATTGGCTACATGAACAAGTTAAAGATGGGGTGATACATATAGAGAAGATACACACGGATAAGAATCCGTTTGATATGATGACAAAGGTCGTTCCACGGGAGAAGTTGGAGTTGTGCAAGCGAGGCGTATGCATGGAGTGCAATTGAAGAGTTGTGAGTTCGGAAGGGGGAGATTGATGTGTTTTAAGCCAAAACTCATGTTTCCTCACTTTCACTCTTTTGTCCCACATTGACAAGAAAAAAGAGCACCCACCTTCTTTCACCTATAAATAAGTCATTTCTCCTTATTTAGTAAATACACCAAAACTTTCTTCTCTCCCTCCTTTCTTAGTTTAAAGCTGCTAGATAGTCCGTCTAATAGGGAACTTACCTTGTTCTAGTTTCAAGCAGGTCAGAATAGGGGGCCATCGTGCTACTCTATTCTTTCGTTTTGGGTGGGTTAGTGTTAGTATTTGGTCGGGCTGTAGTCGTCGGGTTTTGTCTCGATACAGCATTAGGAGTTCGTTCAGCTGTTGCAGTTGTAACAAGGGGAGTTTGTCCAGGTTATCCGGTTAAGTACCGAAGGAATATGGAATCATTGTATTACTATTCAGGTGTGCCTCAAGTATTACTCTGTAAACTTGAGGGAGAATATTGTAACCATTATTATCATTATAGTGGAAACATTCGGAGTTGGTCCCGTGATTTTTACCTCTTTGCTTTAAGGGGATTTTCCACGTATAAATCTTGGTGTTCATCTGTCTTGATTATTACTATCTGTTCTTATTATTGCCTGTGGGAAGGTTCTATGCGCACGAAGAAAAAGGCATTATGCAAAGACGAGTAAACAGGAATTCCTAACAGTTTACCCGTGTAGAAGACTGTGTTATGTTGTCATGTGAGATATACCTTGTCCAATACATATTGAAGATTCTGAGGCTCATGCAAACTCTATATCTATTTGTTTGTAAAATATGAAATTGAGGACATGTAGACATGTAGGGATGACGCAAACAAGAATTGGCCTACTTCTACATTACTTATTACAATTGTCCAACTGAAACTGACAAGCACAGAATATTGTCAAGAATACCTTTACAGATAGATCGACTCTGTCAAGTCTATGACTGAATTTTCATGAAAATTCATCTGAACTGAGATTGTTTTTGTCCTGTCATTTGGCATTTGTCTGATTTTAAAAGATTTTTTGGGTGGTCCGTAATGAGTAATAATCTTCCAGTTGTCGCTTAGCCATTTGAAAGTAAATAATCTTTGATCCTGTTATCTTGATGACGTGTTGGAAGGTTCAGGCAACTCTTCCTCAACCGGAACTCAGTCGAGAGAGTCTCAATCAAGGATAAGTATGCGTGAAAATTTATTTCTGCGGTTGACATATCTAAAGAACTCCAGCCTCCAGTGTGGATATAATTAAATTCACTCCAAAGTCATACGGCTTTATACTTTTCTCAGGTAATGACACTGCAGCAGGAGAAGGCTTTGGAACGGCAAGTTGTGCAGCTTAAAATAGAGAAGATTATAAAGAAGTGCTCTAGAGAGGGCACTGGTTTTAGAGGAGAATCAATAAAAAGAATTTTGAGCTTAAACGACAGGTTGAGATCTGCCAGGTTTGAATCTTTTTGATCTCTTTAACACCCTTAGTTCACCAAGGAGNTCCTCAACCGGAACTCAGTCGAGAGAGTCTCAATCAAGGATAAGTATGCGTGAAAATTTATTTCTGCGGTTGACATATCTAAAGAACTCCAGCCTCCAGTGTGGATATAATTAAATTCACTCCAAAGTCATACGGCTTTATACTTTTCTCAGGTAATGACACTGCAGCAGGAGAAGGCTTTGGAACGGCAAGTTGTGCAGCTTAAAATAGAGAAGATTATAAAGAAGTGCTCTAGAGAGGGCACTGGTTTTAGAGGAGAATCAATAAAAAGAATTTTGAGCTTAAACGACAGGTTGAGATCTGCCAGGTTTGAATCTTTTTGATCTCTTTAACACCCTTAGTTCACCAAGGAGTATCACTCAGGAGTAAGATTTTACATATATTTAAAAGAAGAGTCTTTATTAAGGGATATTGAACATGTAACAATATTGTATTGATAATTTACCGAGCATGAGTACTACAATTTCAGGGGGGAAATAAAATCCGTATAAGAATGAATCGTCAATAGGTTATCGAGTTAAAACTTAGCAAAACCATTCTTGTAGGAGGAACACCATCCGTGACTACCAAGAGACAGATAGCGAACCACATTTTTGATTTGTTTGTTATATGGTCAAATACCCTTCCCTTCGAAACTGAAGTTTAATAGCATTTCATGGATACCACCTTAATTGCTGCATAATTTGCTCAGGAGGTGAACAGAAAATTGGAACAAAACCTATTGAGAATTAAACTAAGGTTTCTGCCAAGGAATATTCTTTATTATCAATTTAATTAGTTATATACTCAATTTAGTAGTAGTATGATTTTGTAGATAGCCATGGATTTTAACCGTTCTGATCAATGTGGTAATTCAATATCCTCTTCAGGCATATATTATTCTGACCGATGGCCTAATAGTAACTTTATCCAAATCTGGCAGAATTTGGAAGTGATTACAGTAAAAAAAGAAAAGAAAGGGCCTGCTAAAAAATTATGATTTAGGAACAGGGGACAGACTAAAATAAATAAAAATGATGGAACATCAAGTTATAGCATGTAATGATTTTTAGGGATGATCTTCATTCATCACAAAAATAGATTTGAAGGATTTCTAGTTAAAAAATGAACCATCAGTTTATAATAGAGCAATTGATCGTTTTATTACTGTGGATAACTAACAGGATCGACAACCTCTACACAGAACCTGCATAAAATATTTTCATTCTAATCAAAGCACCGTCTCTGCAGAAAGAACATTTCCTACTTTTTGGAGCTGGAAATGGTCTGCATACAATTTTTCCTGGGCTTTCCGGAGCCTACGTTCGAGTGAGACATACTGATTAGTTTGGTCATCATCACAACAAGCAGGATGCTAAAGCAATTGCTTCTTATTTTCCACAATCTGCACTTTGTTTTTGTCAACATATAATTGGTTTGTTGAATTTGACACTTTAGCATATAATTGCATCATTAGAATCTTAAGATTTGCATGTACCTAATACAAACAGATACGATAAGCATGATGAGATTATAAAAACAAAAGTGATGCCTAAGAACAACTATGGAAACTTCCATCATAATCAAATTCAATAATCTATAACATGATCTATTGATCTCATTGTCAACAACCATTTGGTAACTGGCCTTATTATAATCATTCTTTTTTCATACTATAAAGCATTTTATCTTTGCCTCTAAAAAACCCCACTTAACTACAACCAAAACATATTGCAAGAACATAAACAAATGTTAATTCGAAAAGTTCCAGAGGCCATGAAACTGACATTCCACCACCCCCAGGGGCCATGAACATGACATTCCAGCACCTTTACATAATTGTGCACCCTTGTGCATTTTCTTCACTGAAGTAATCAGTGCTCACACAACATCTGCTCCCACGGTACCCGTATCCATAATCGTAACATGGACCGGGTGGATATGGCCGTCCATAATCGTAACAGGGACCAGGTGGCGGTGGAACAGGCCGTCCGTACCCATGATAACATGGCCCCCCGCCATAGCCTTGGGAACAAGGCCCACAACATGTCCCACTGGGATACATAGGCATAGGCGGATAACACTGAACAGGTCCTGCAGCTTCCTTAGGCTTCTCGGGAGGTTTGGGTTTCTCAGCTTCTATAGGCTTTTCGGGAGCTTTAGGTTTCTCAGCTTCCTTGGGCTTCTCGGGAGCTTTGGGTTTCTCAGCTTCTTTAGGCTTTTCGGGAGCTTTAGGTTTCTCAGCTTCTTTAGGTTTCTCAGCTTCTTTAGGCTTTTCGGGAGCTTTGGGCTTAGGTGGATCCTCTACGATCTCAATACTTTTAAAAACCTTGCTACCTTTGCAGCAGAGCTTGTCACGGATCCTCTCAGGGTTGCAGCACAAGACCCTGATGATGACTTTGCTGTTTTTCTCATCATACTTCTGATCTCTGATTTCTATTGCCATAAACCAACCCACACCACACATACAAAAAAAAACTCAGCTTACATTTAAATACATAAAACAAGCCAAATGATAAAAATGTTTAAAATCATATAAAGCAGGAAAGATTGTAAAATATATAACTGAAAAGGTGGGGACTCACGAGGGAATTTGCAGAGGACTTTCTTGACCTTTTTGTAGCAGCTAGAACAGTTCAAGTCTACCGTGTTTATCACCATTATCGTCACCTGTTACAATCCCCCCAGATATACTCAGAAACAATATTATGTTTAGTTCAACAATAGTTTAACATGCATTCAGTTGGTACATGAACAAATATCACGACTATCAACGAATCCGTAAATCCATAGCATTGTAATTTAGTAAATTCTTCCCTTTATAACAAGATGTCAAGGATTCAACTCAACATATGGTCGTGAGTATTTAAATTTCTCGTAATTGTCCTTGCCCGAAAAATAATTCGCACATAAAAATATGTGTTGTACAAGATGAAAATTTGACATACCTTTTCTGACATGGTGATGAATTTTGAAGGATGAGAAGGGGAACTTGTTGTTCTTGTTCTAGCTCTTGTTTTCTACGTATGCAACAGTGTATGTTAGTTAGTACAGAGAGATGTAGATGAAGAGTGAAATTAAGACAAGTAGATGCAATGGCTTTAATATCAATCCAGCAGTCTGGTACTACTCCTGCCTTCTCTTTCTCAATTACCAAATTAACCTCATGCAAACTACTGTAGCACAAATTAATTAATTTAATCACACTTGTAATTTTAGCATTAGTGCATGCATGTTAGCATATGTTAACTAAATACATACAACATGATTATGCCTAATACGATCATCGGGTTGGCTATCATGTGCAGGTTAATGTATAATTATTACGTCTCATTTTCTGTAACTAGCTGCCCTTTCAAACTGTATTATTTAACTTTTCAATTAACAATGTTTACCTTTACTTTTTTTTTTTATTACCGTGTCTTATTCATTTTACAAACAAATTATTCTTCAAAACTTTCCATTTTTCCTAAAAAATAAAATAATATTATATTTTAACAAATATTATATTTATGATTATATTATACTGTTAAATAATATTATTTAAAACTGCATCCATTTTTTTTAGAAAAACAAAATGTAGTTATATTTAAATAATATAGTTACATATAATATTCTATTTATTTGTTAAATTTAAAATATATACTAATTTGGAAATATCAATTATTCTAAAGAATATATTCACTCAAACTATTTAAATATACTTTTATGTAATAAAATAATTTAATCTTATTAATATGTATTTTTTTTTAAAGTTAACATTAATATTATATAAGCATGAGTGAGTTCAACAAAGAAATATATAACATGAGTACGGTTAACTAAAAAAGTACATACAATATATACTATTATTAATTTATTATATTCACATGATCAATTCAAAATATAATATGATAAATCAAATCCACCTAAATCATTTTTAAACAAAATAAATTAAACATATCAAATAAACAATTTATAGTTATCTACGAAAAAGATTGAAATTAAAANACGTATGCAACAGTGTATGTTAGTTAGTACAGAGAGATGTAGATGAAGAGTGAAATTAAGACAAGTAGATGCAATGGCTTTAATATCAATCCAGCAGTCTGGTACTACTCCTGCCTTCTCTTTCTCAATTACCAAATTAACCTCATGCAAACTACTGTAGCACAAATTAATTAATTTAATCACACTTGTAATTTTAGCATTAGTGCATGCATGTTAGCATATGTTAACTAAATACATACAACATGATTATGCCTAATACGATCATCGGGTTGGCTATCATGTGCAGGTTAATGTATAATTATTACGTCTCATTTTCTGTAACTAGCTGCCCTTTCAAACTGTATTATTTAACTTTTCAATTAACAATGTTTACCTTTACTTTTTTTATTACCGTGTCTTATTCATTTTACAAACAAATTATTCTTCAAAACTTTCCATTTTTCCTAAAAAATAAAATAATATTATATTTTAACAAATATTATATTTATGATTATATTATACTGTTAAATAATATTATTTAAAACTGCATCCATTTTTTTTAGAAAAACAAAATGTAGTTATATTTAAATAATATAGTTACATATAATATTCTATTTATTTGTTAAATTTAAAATATATACTAATTTGGAAATATCAATTATTCTAAAGAATATATTCACTCAAACTATTTAAATATACTTTTATGTAATAAAATAATTTAATCTTATTAATATGTATTTTTTTTTAAAGTTAACATTAATATTATATAAGCATGAGTGAGTTCAACAAAGAAATATATAACATGAGTACGGTTAACAAAAAAAGTACATACAATATATACTATTATTAATTTATTATATTCACATGATCAATTCAAAATATAATATGATAAATCAAATCCACCTAAATCATTTTTAAACAAAATAAATTAAACATATCAAATAAACAATTTATAGTTATCTACGAAAAAGATTGAAATTAAAATACATTATTAGTTTATTCTTAAATATTATTATTCTAAGGTAAGTAAGTGAAAAAAATCTTTTAATTTCAAAATAAAATAATATAAAATTGTTAAATATGGACATAAAAACTACATATAAACTACGTCTTTTAATCTTCTGCGCGGGTAAATTTGGTTTGTCAATTAGTTTCCCTCCTTCACATCTTGGGATTCATATCCGTAACATTCCAAGCATCACCATAATTTGTACTCAATTCTAATTCTATAAAGCTTATGTCAACAATCTAATATATTCTTGTGGTCCTTGTGGAGCTAAATACAGAGACTATACACTTGTTGGTCCCTGTATAAGAATAAGATTGTAGAAGGAGGGATACAATCTTAAAATTTTCTCACGAATTATTTTGATTTAAAATAATATTTTAATTATCAAGAATAATTAAAATTATTTAAACAAGATTCAAGTTAAATACGTATATTAAACTTGAAAGGGTGTTACAATATTCCGTAGAATATTTCTTAATTTCTTAGAACAAATTTGACATGAATTGTTCTATTTAAATAATTAAGAATTCAAACTAGCACAGAAAGTTTGTGAATATAACTTTGCAGACAAATTACTGAATTTAAATGTTTTCTAACTCATGAAAAATAAAGTCAATTGCCTCATATTTATAGAGGTGTAAGCTGACAAGACTTTTGAATAAAATTTATTAAAAAATCATAAATTTTTATAATTTAGCCTTTAAGACTTTTTAAATAAGCGGGGCAAGACTTTTAAAACTCGGTAAGACTTTTAAAAAATCAGTAAAACTTTTTTTCTAAGGCCCAACAAGACCTTTTGCACTTGAATTTTATGTAAGACTTTTTCTAAATTCTTAAGAAATTTTCGGTAAGACTTTTTAAATAGTCTTAAATAAAATTCGGTAAGACCTTTGAATTTCATTCGGTAAAACTTTTGATTAGGCAGACTTTTTCATTTCTTTTTCTTTTGATCGGACAAGTGGTCTTTGATTGGTTACTTTAAAAACATCACCTGCCAATTTCAATTTGAAAAAGCAAGGGGCCTATTTCGTCTTATTATAGACAGGCTTCGCAGAAATACTTTTAGATCCGCACAGCTTATAATCTTTGATCAATAAATAATTAATTAAATTCAGAAATTATAAAAATAAATATCTAATATTATTTAGATATTTATAAATATAATTTACTAAATAAATAAAATATTTATTAATAAAAATAAATCCTTACGCTCTAAACTNTCTTTGATTAATAAATAATAAATTTAATTCAGAAATTATAAAAATAAATATCTAATATTATTTAGATATTTATAAATATAATTTACTAAATAAATAAAATATTTATTAATAAAAATAAATCCTTACGCTCTAAACTGTGGTCTTCTGAACGCCTGGAACCGAACTCCTTTTGACTTGGAAATGATAAATCAATTCCAACAAGGATTCCACTTTTAAGAATATATGAATATGCATTTCTTCCGTGTCAATTCTTTTTCCATCTTATCTTCAAGTCAGTATCGTCAGACCNGCACTGGTCTGATTCACGGATGACTAACTACAATGTTGATTCTCATTTCTACTGTAGTGGTCTTTATATCTTGTCTTCTTTTTGTTCTTCCTATGGAATCTTTCTATAGTAGGCACTTAAAACCTTCTGTATCTTCTGAACTCTTCTGAAATACTACTCCTTTATTTTACACCGATGCTTGAACATATTAATGAATTTCTTTCAGTGTAGAGTACCAGTCTTGTCAGAATTCTTCTGATATTATGATTTTTCGTGTCTAGTTGACATTCTTCGACTTGATTCCTATTATTACATTTATTATTTACTTCTCTTTCTAATCTGAGTTGAGTTGTCATCTAATAATTGCAAATAGGCCTTATCATATGTCTTTCAACACTCAGGTATTATATTAACTTTTATTTGTATACATGTTTGTCCTTGTAAATAATATTAATTATTTTCTTTAAAAGAATTTTCATTTTGATTTGTATGCTTTATAATGATCAGGTTTATTTGTATAAACATGATTGATTTTGAATGAGCTCCCCATTAATGATGTTGATAATGGTGTAGAAACAGATGAACACCCTGTTGAAAATGTTTTTGAGCCTTTTATTGGTCAGTCATTTCTCAGCGAGGAAGAAGCTTGTAAGTTTTATGAACAGTTTGCAAAAAAGAGTGGATTTTCTATTCATAAAGGAAGATTCACTGCAAATAAGAAAGACGGAAAAGTGAACATGAGGGACTTCTTTTGCCACCGTGAAGGATTTCCTGGGAAAAAAATAGTTGATCGAAATAAAGATCAAAGAAATAGAGACTCTATCAGATGTGGATGTAAGGCCTCCATGAAAGTTACACTGAAAAAATCTTTTGAGATTTTTCCGGAGGAATGGCATGTTACTCGATTTTTGATACATCATCACCATAATTTGTTGCCACCTGAACAAGTACGTTTTCTTCCTTCTTATCATACAATATCAAAGGAAGATGAACATCAAATTTTGTTATATAAAGAAGTAGACCTCTCAGTTAGGCAGATAATGCGTGTAATGGAGTTAGAGAAAAATATTAGACATGGAGATCTTCCTTTTTTCCGTAAGAATGTTCATAACTTTTTAGGAAAAATTCGCCAAAACAATGGACAAAATGATGTCATGAGCCTACTGGAGCAATGCAAGATTGGAAAAAAAAAATGAAAATTCATGTTTTCAATATGATTATACAGTTGATGAACAAAATAGGTTGAAGCACATTTTTTGGTCACCTGCATATTGTTTCAACTTGTATCAAAAGTATGGAGATGCTNTTATATCTTTTAAATATATATTATATTTAAAGGAGGTGAGAAAATAAAGAAGCTGATTAATGTGTATGACTTTTCAAAGTATAACTCATAAAATAAATGGCAATATTTATTGAGATGGCCATAAATTGAATTAATATACAGATGAGTTACTTTGTTAAAAAACATATTATAAAGATATACATATCTTTGTGATGAGAATTGGGAAAAGACACACAGCTTTCTTAGTTTTCTCTCTAACAAGAAAATATATACACACTATCATATTTGTTCCTAAGTAATTCAGGAAGGGTATCAATATTGCTAGTTGCTATCCTTCATGCTTTGTTGTATCCTGTAGGAATAATTTCGCCAGTAACCTCGTAGCAAATTGTGATACAATTGGGGCGGAATAAATCCTTAAAGAAAGTGATCATATCACGCCTCAAAACAGTAATTTGTCTCTAGTTATTTTCAGGTCTTGGTGTTGCAGAAAGGTTTCATCTCCATCTACCAATTGTTCTACCAACAATTTTAAGGATTTATTCTTCGCTAGTGATGGATATGGAGTCTCTAAAATTTATGAATCAAGACATGGTGAAACTCGATAGGTTTGATGGAAACAACTTTTCACGTTGGCAAGATAAGATGAAGTTCCTTCTCACGGCGTTGAAAATTTTCTATATCTTGGACCCGAATTTGCCACCTATTCCCGAGGAGCCAAAACCGAGTGAAGATGGTACTCTTCCGAATCAAGCCACGATTGATGAAATGCGGAAGCAGCGTAAACAGAGGGATGAGGATGAACTCTTATGTCGTGGACATATTCTCAATACTCTTTCGGATCGTCTCTATGACTATTTTCAACAAATGAAAACGGCAAAGGAGATTTGGGAAGCACTTCAATTTAAATATCAGGCTGAGGAAGAAGGTACAAACAGATTTCTTATTGCCAAATATTTAAATTTTAAAATGGTTGATGCAAAACCTTTGTTGGTGCAAGTACATGAATTACAAGTGATTGTATCTAAACTTATTTCTCTCAAAATTGAAATTCCGGAAACTTTCCAAGTTGGTGCTATTATTGCAAAATTACCACCATCATGGAAAGAATTCGGAAAGAAGCTGATTAGAAAAAGTGAGGATATTTCTTTGGAACAATTGCAGAAAATTCTTCGAATTGAAAAAGAATCTCTTAACAGAGATGTTGANTAATCTCAAGAAAAAGGGAGATTGCTTTGTTTGTGGTAAGCCTGGGCATTTTGCAAGAGATTGTCGTTTTCGGAAAACAATAAAAAAGGCTACTGCAAATATTGTTGAGGAAGAGAATTTGGTTGCCATGATATCTGAAGTTAATTTAACTTCGACGAAACCGGGCTGGTGGCTTGATTCTGGAGCAACTGTTCATGTATGCAAAGATAGGTCATTGTTTAAGACATTTGACGCGAGCTCGTTTGTTAAAGATGTACAAATGGGTAATTCTGCATGCATTAACGTTGCCGGCCAAGGAGTTGTGGAACTTAATTTCACAAGTGGCAAAAGGTTGACTCTTCTTAATGTTTTGTTTGTTCCTGATATGAGGAAGAATTTAATTTCTGTTGATTTACTTTGTAAGAAAGGATTTCGAGTTGTATTTGAGAGTGACAAGGTTATCTTGTCAAAAAGTGGTATGTTTGTAGGAAAAGGTTATGCATGTGATGGTATGTATAAGGTTTCTATTAATAATGAGATTGAATCTTCTGCTTATATGCTTGAGTCCTCTTATTTGTGGCATGATCGTTTAGCACATGTTAATTTTAATTCTTTGAAATTGATGAAGAAATTGGGATTAATAAATTTTACCGATGCACTTGATAAATGTGAGACATGTGTAGAGTCTAAAATGGTGAAGAAGCCTTTTCCAAGTGTAAAAAGGGATTCTAAAATTTTAGATTTAATTCATTCTGATATTTGTGAATTTAATGGCATGCTTACTCGTGGAGGAAAAAGATATTTTATTACTTTTATTGATGATTGTAGTAGATACCTGCATGTATATTTGCTAAGAACAAAAAGTGAAGCATTTGAGATGTTTAAAATTTATAAAGCTGAGGTTGAGAATCAATTTAGTAAAAAGATTAAAGTTTTAAGATCGGATAGAGGTGGTGAATATTTTATGCATGAGTTTAATATTTTTTGTGAAGAGCATGGAATTATTCATCAATCTAGTGCACCCTATACTCCTCAACAAAATGGAGTTGCTGAGAGAAAAAATAGAACACTTGGGGAAATGGTTAATTGTATGCTTAATAAGTCAAAATTACCATTTAATTTGTGGGGTGAAGCATTACTTACTGCATGCTATATTCATAATAGAGTTGTTTCAAAGAAAACAAAAATGTCACCTTATGAGATTATAAAGGAAAGAAAACCAGATCTTTCATATTTTAAAGTGTGGGGGTGTTTGGCATATTATAGAGTGCCTGATCCTAAAAGAACTAAACTTGGGCCTAGAGCTCTAAAAGGTGTCTTTGTTGGCTATGCTGGTAAGGCATATAGAATTCTAGATATGAGTGCAAATGTAATTGTGGAATCAAGGGATGTGATATTTTTTGAAAATAAATTTCATTATGATGATGAAATAGTAGGGGAAAATAATTCAAACATTCCTAGCTCTAGCACTTCTAATGGTTCAAATAAAATTATAGAGAATAATGATGATTCTCAT
>QRFB01012456.1:9933-26541 GCA_008931105.1 Oenanthe javanica | reverse complement strand
ATATTTATCTTTAAAAAAATATGAAAATATGTAAAAAATAAAAATAAAATAAGCTACTTATTTAAGTTTAAGGAACCCCAAATGGCCACAATATGCACAGCAAGAATACTATATTCATGCTGAAATCCAAGTCATGAGCAAACTATACGTCAATATAGAATATGTAAATCTTCAACACTTACTTCTCTGAATAACAAAAATGTCAAGCGACATACTTCTAGAAAGAATGAAATTTGTTTGATAGATTTAATCTCCAGTATGTATATTACTTGAAATCAAACGNTGTAAATCTTCAACACTTACTTCTCTGAATAACAAAAATGTCAAGCGACATACTTCTAGAAAGAATGAAATTTGTTTGATAGATTTAATCTCCAGTATGTATATTACTTGAAATCAAAAGAGGGAGAGAAAAATAATACCAAAAAAGTAAATACAATCTTCGGTATCACTATTTCTCGTGACTATAAGAATTACTAAAGAAATGTCATCAACTCCAATATGTTGTATTTCTCAATCCAAATGAGCAATACAAACGAAATGGGTAAAACTCGACTATTTGAATTCATAAAAATAAATATACAAAGAAATGTGAGTAACTTCCAGTTTTAATATTTAAGGAAATTGACAACTACTTATAAGATAGATATAAACTTCAACATTCGATATTTCACGTAAAAATGAGAATTTGTCAAAAAAAATATAAATTCTCATGTCAGTATAGTCCTAACACAAGGTGAAATACAAATTGAATAATATTTCGGTACATACAACTGAGTGGAATATTATCCAAATTCACTACTTGTAATCAGGCTGATAATGATCCCACATTGCAGGAAATGTATAACCCCCCCACCCCCCGGTAAATACAACTAAGTGGAATATTATCCAAATTCACTACTTGTAATTAGGCTGATAATGATCCCACAGTGCACACATTGCAGGAAATGTATAAATCCCCCCCCCACCCCATCCCCCGACCTTTGACACTTACTTCATCCACAAAGATCAATAATTATTCTAGTAATTTACTCCAAACACGATGACCAACCACAAAGGCCAACAAATACTCAAGCAATAAACGCAAATATTAACTCCAACCATGAAGGCCAATAATTTAATTCAGCCACAAAGACCAATAAATTACTCCATTGTTAAAAAAAAAATGATTTCATTATAGAAAAGAATAATATAATCAATTATTTCAATTATCACAATAACGTGATAATTTGTAACACAAGGTTCCGAATTTATTTCAAAACCCATAATGATTCACCAAAGAACGAAAAATGTGAAAGAATTATTTCAAAGAAAGAAGTCAGGTATGAATGCATAAAATTTCCCAACTCGATTAATTCTTGTGAGGCCAAGAACATAAATGGACTCCAGAACTACACCTCTACTCAACAATGATCTAACAAGAAATAAAAACAACACCAAGAAGATAAAAAGCATCACAAAATTCATTTCCTCTTACTCACGATGACAGTCTGAGATTCAATTCAAGTCCCCAATGGATTACCAAGAGAGTGTAAAAGTACAGATTTGAACACAAGAAAGTAAGTAAAGTCATTTATTCAAAGAATAAGTATAACACCATTGGCATCGAAAAAAACGTAGACAGTAGTAAACTTGCCTCAATTTTTTGAGCCAGAATCGCTTAAGTTATGGTTTTAGATTCTTCCAATCTGGATGAATCCCACTTGCCCTGAAACAGAAGTTACACGAGAGATTCCCGTGTCTTGTTACTTTTCCACGATACTCATCAGCTTCCTTGCAAGCATCTACAACCATCCTTCCTGCTAGTTCCCTTCTTCAAGCATCACCCATGAAATGTAACAAGTCATTCCTTAACATATTTCAACTTGACATCCTCTGATGTTGTGGCTGCCAGTACTTTATCATCTCATAGACAAGCCTAGTTTCAATGCGAGAACTCGAGTCATCGGTTAATATCCTGGTTCTGATCATTCATATCAAATAACAGGGTGGGACAATCTGTCAAACAGCTTATATACACAGGAAATTGAATGATCAAACTACCCAAATTAGATTAAAATTGATATTGAATATTAAGTCACTGACCTTAGGATTCTCTCTCTATATATATATACACACCCTTGTCTCTTTCTTTATCTCCTGTTTTACTTGTAATTCCATTTGATTTCTTGTATATCAATTTCTGGGTTGGTATTTTGACATGGGTTAGCGCCACCAAGTGACCCGATAATCGTCCCTGCACTGCACCATTTCGTTTTGGAGGCTAGGAAAGGCCTTTTATACGGAATGTGTCATTTCAGATATTTGTTTTTTAATTTATACCAAAAAATGCATTTTCTTCCGGGTTAAATATCAATCATGTGACTGATTGCGTCCAGATGTATCAAGATGTATCAAGTAGGTGATTGATTGCAAATTTGACTCATTTTGGTGACTGATTGCATAATTTGACTTATTTTAGTCACTGATTTCGATTTTTTTATCAAACTCATTTTCCGGTCACCTGAAAATTTTTCGGCGAAAAAAAATATGCACAAAAAAATCTGAAAAAAAATTTATATGTAGTAAAACACCCCGACTTTGAATCTCCTGAACTCAGAATTATCGAAATAAAATTCAAAACTCAAAATCGAAATTAAATAAATTTGGGTCAAGATTTATTTAATTTTGATTCTAAGTTTTGAATTTTCTTTCGATAATTCTGAGTCTAGGAGATTCAAAGTCGGGATGTTTTACTACATATAAATTTTTTCCGGATTTTTTTTGTGCATATTTTTTTTCACCGGAAAATTTTCAAGTGGCCTTAAAACTGAAATGAGTCAAATTGTGCAATCAGTCACCAAAATGAGTCAAATTTGTAATCAATCACCTACTTGATACATCTGGACGCAATCAGTCACCTGATTGATATTTAACCATTTTCTTATATTTGATATAGTTCACCAAGCACTCTGTCTGTTTCAAAAAACATATATTTTTGACTTGTATACAATTTTTATTCATTAAAAAGAAATTAAAATAATATTATAACTATTTTAATCAAGTCTCTTAAAAAATACGTGTCAAAATATCAAAATACATATATTTTGAAACATCGTGATTTTAGTACTCATTTTAAGGTGGTGTTTCAACCGATAATATCATCAAAGAATTATGATATTTTAAGAGTTTGTATTATTATTTTTTGAAATGGAAACAGCGAGTATTATATTATTAAATCATATTCCGCCAAAATTTGAATATTTTGAGGGAAAGAACAAATATAAATATGTTCAAAATTATATACTAAATCTCATATTTAACTAGTGAGTGAGCCGCACTATATGAGAAACGAGCTAAAATATCACAATTTAAAGTTAAATGACTCAAAAAATCACAATTTAAAAAGTTTGCCCTCTATATCACAAATAAATGGATAATTACTTGCGTTTACATTTTTTCACCAAAAATATTGATGTGACAATCACAATTTAAAAAGTTTTGATGTTTACATAGTAGTAGCCTATAAAGAGAAGAGTAATAAATAATATATTATATATTTTAAATGAATTAAATATTAAATTTAATTTTTTATGTTATTAATATTTTTTTATGTAATGTTGTACATGGGCTAAATTATTTTTGAATCATATTTATATTATGTGTTTAAATTTTCATTAATATATTGTTATATATTTATAGTAATTAACATAGACTAATAACCCGTGCAAAACATTAATAAATTTTTATTGATAAAAAGAGTTTTGAATATATTAGAAAATATTTTAATTAAAATTTAAATAAAAGAGTATATTTTAATATATATAAAATTTTAATATTCAAAAAAATTATTATAAAATTATAATTTTAAATAAATTAAAGTATTTGAGCGATGCAAAAATTGAAATATGGTATTAGATGTAAGTACAACTCTATATTCTAATTAAAAAAGAAGTCCGTTTAGAGTAATATAATATAAAAGTATATATAATATAGATAGAGCACAATAATAAAATTTAATTAATATAAATAAAATAATAATATCATTTTAATATTAATAAAATTTAATTAATAAATTATGATATTAAATAAATTAAAGATTGTGACTAATAAGAAAATTAAAACATGGTTTTTTATTGATTAAAAGAATGTGTTTGAAATTGAATAGGAGACACACGTGTGTTTGAAGTTAAGTGTGACACAAAAGGACCAGACCGATAACGGACCAAAAAATTGTCTTTACAGTTTTAATAATATAGTATAGATTTATGAAAGACGCAAGTTTGTAATGTGTTTTTATAAAAACACAATTTAAAAATGCATTTTTATGTGATAAAAAGGGCCAATTTTTAAAATTGTGATATTTTGAATCATTTAAAAAAATATTATGATATAAAGGGCATCACCCCGTTATTTCCTGCTCTAACACGAACAAAATTGACAGAGTTAAAAACCTCACATTCCCTTTGGATATCTTCCATGATTAAATAAAGTAGAGAGCAGCCTCATATTATTCAGTATTCACCACCTTCACAATATATCACTCTCAAGAATTATATTCTGATAGCCAAACCTTCTTGCAATTTGTAGCCCCGTATCTAACTGCAATAGCTTCTGCTACTTGAGGGCACCCTGCCAACACCCTTTTTGCTGCAGTAACTTTCAACCCACCATGTTCATTTCGAATTACTACTCCTAAGCCACAAGCCACATTTTCAGTGAAAACAGCATCAGTATTTATTTTAACATGAGCAGAAGTAGGAAAAACCCATGTGTTAGGAGCCTGATGTATAGATGGGTCTGATCGTAATCGTAAAAACCTTTTTAGTATATTTGCAATAATCTGATGAAACCTTCAGCAACCACAATGACATTCGTAGATAATTTTATTGTGGCATGACCATAACGCCCACATCAACGCTGCCATCCTTTGTATCGTATTGTNCATGACCATAACGCCCACATCAACGCTGCCATCCTTTGTACCGTATTGGCAGGCAACTGATTTGTGATCCATTTCCATCTATCAATGAAAGACGATGTTGGAGCATATATTTGTTAAGGCATTCTGCGTATCAAAAAGGTTCCAAATTGCCTTTGCAGCTTCACATTCGAACAAAGAGTGTATAATAGATTCAACATAAGCATTACATATCAGACAAATAGTGTCACTTACCACATGTGTCTCGTTCATATATAGTCCATACATTTTCCCAGATTTCACAGTATAATCTCCATTTTTGGATGGCCACCAGAACCGTCGATCACTTGGTCAATGAGAGGACAAAGGTATTGCTAGAATCAAAGAGCTTTCCTCCACAGAGAAGGTTGAACGGACATTATTAATCATCCACTCTCCGCCGTTGAAATCAATGAAGTCAGCAACTTCTACAGTCAGTACAGTCCTTTTTTGGGATATATGATCCAGCAACAACATTATTTGAAGTTGACGAGAAGGGCAACCGGGGCTATNCGAGAAGGCCAACTGGGGCTACAAATCTCAGAATGTGCCTTATATACGTCTGAAGAGTAGATTAAATGATTGGTCCTTTTTTGGTCATCCACTTGATGTTGAGGTACTGGACGATGGCTCTGGTGGTGATCTATTAAGTGGTTCTGGTACCTATATTGATAGCTCTGATGAGGGTGACACTGTGTTCCTGTAAAGCTAATTCATAGCAGGTTAAAAGAAACACTGCACTAAACTCTTTTATTGGTGCTTAAAATTGTGGTGCTGTTGTTTCTTTGTACTTAGGGGATTCGATAGAGTTAGATAGCATAGGATCATGACACTTTAAAGTTCATTAACATCAAAAAAGATTTGAGACAAAGGCATGCAAAGTGGGTCAGCTTCTTACAAAGATTCACCTTTACAATCTAGTGTAAGAAAGACATTTAAAACAAAATCGTGAATGCTTTGAGTAGAGACTTTTCATTTTTAACAGAAGTAATTAAGGTTGCAGGTACAAGGACTAAATATGTTTGAGGAGTTGTTTGCAGATGTCAAGTTTTTCAGGCTAATACTTCAAGCAACCATCTTGGTGAGAGTTACGATTATCAAATTTAAGAAGGATTTCTTCTCAAAAGGCTATTTGTGTCAATGATTGATCTTTATGAGAAAAGATATTGATTGAAAACATAAGGTTAATTTGGGCAAGACAAAACTTTTTTATTGATTGAAAGCAAATACATTTGGGAAAAATTGAATAGAGGTGTCAGTTGGGATGTTGAAAGATATCATATTTGTTAAAACTCAAAGGGTGTTTCAACAAATTTAGGATTATATACTACATTGCCTACTCCTTCCTCTCCATGAAATGATAGCATCGACTTTATCGTTGAATTACCACGCATGCAGAATCTATCTGATTCTGTAATGGTAGTGGTAAATTGATTTTTAGAAATGGGGCATTTTGTTCCTTGTCGAAAGGCAATGGAACTTAATTTCAACAAGATATTTTGTTTACACGATGTTCCTCACTCAATAAATTTTATGAGATGCTGAGTTGATAGTACATTTTTTGAGGACCTTGTGGAAGAAAATTGTACCTGAGCTACGTATAAGCAGATGAAATGGTTGATATTGTACTAAGAAAATACATGATACACGACTAATCTATACATGCTTGCTTGATTATATTAATTGGTTGAGCATGTTTGCTTGATTATATTGTGATTTCTCTTGGTTTGATACTCTATCATTGAGAGCCTTATACCGTTAAAAGGGTAGCTAACTTTTGATACAATTTATAGGATTATAACGAATCAGGAGAGGAGTTTTAGTACATGATATGATAGACATAATTTAATTATTCGACCAGAAGATTAATATGCGAATTATGAAATTAAAAATCTTTGGTTCTTAATAGTCTATAGTTGTAATTTGTTTGACGATGGGAATGGTTTTCAAGGTGTACTTGTAGGCACTATAATTTACTTTGGGAGAGGACTTTATAAACATTGGAAGGATTATTTTTAACAAAGCAAGAGAAAAACAATTAAACATTCAAGATAGTTAATTGAACCTTGTTCCGGGATTGTCTTCTAATCATTTTATTTGTTTATTAGATTAATTAGTAGATAATTACAAACCCACAAACTATTCTCCACACTTGTAAATTGTAAGAATGATATACTAGTAAATATTGTTGGCTTTAGTCCTTCCCTTTGAACGAAACTTTTCAACAATACATGAGCCGGTGACAGATCATATTGACAAAAATAACTTGAAGTATCAAATAGCTGCTGATATTCTGCGTCACAAGGTTGTTCTCAAGAAAGGATATCACTTATGGGTTGTCCTAACTAAAGATCGGTTTCTTGTTTCTTCCAGGTGAAAAGCATAAGATGCATAACTAAAAAGTTACCCCCTGCAAGATATTGATGTATTTAACGTCAAACATCTATTTCTATACAATGGTAATATCCACCAGTAAAAGTCGAGGGGGAGGATTTTGCAACAATAGATGATGGAGATTGTGGAACATTCTGGAATCATTTTTCTAATATGTTATTAATGGTCAGAGTTGGAGTCTTAATTACGTCAGCAGTTCTAGTAGTTTCGAGAATTACTAGTCCAAGTCGAGTCTTAATCACTAAGTCTCTGGTACTAGAATCTTCGGTAATTAATAGTCGAAGTTTTATCTTTTTGGAGCCTATATATATCCTATATTTGTAAACCTTTGATGCACAGATCAATATAGATTTTACCTACAAATTTCCTTATCAACTATCAAAGTTTGTTGTCTTCAATTCTTATATCCAGATTCTCCATCAACTCCTATTTCTTCTTTCTTTCTTGACTGCAGAAAATAGGTATGCAATCCGAATACCTGCAGCCAATCGTGATATCCTACAGCTCTAACCATGTATCAAAGGTTCATTTGCAAAACTCATCCGTCATATTCAATTTTTTTCAATTCATATGCCTATGCAATAGTTACAGTAAACAATGAAGAAAATGCTCCAAAAATGATCATCGTCAATCCGATGGCTGCCGAGGTAATAATCTTTTAGTTATATAAATTAATGTCTCATATATCTAGTAATTAATGGTTGATTTCATGCCCTAAATCCACTCGATTCTATTTTTTCCAGTTCTAATCGTTGTCCAGTCATATTTTTAATACTATACGCTGTCACTACCACTACCACTACCCACCTGATTAACACAGCTTGAATTGAATTTTCCACAACTAATTATGCTCTCACACTACAAGGAGAAAGGCTTATTGTGACTGATTTAATGCAAAGAATTATTTCGATATGATAATATATATATCATTTAAATTAATGAGGGTTAACACTTTTATGATAATATATTTAATAGCCTTTCTGATACATGTGGGCCTTTTTGCAGATTGAACTTCAGCTCTCTCTTCAGACCTTTGTAAAGGAGGCCCAGCTCCATCTTGGGTGATATCTGGTCCAGGAAGAGTTGTATCATGAAGCCTGCTGACGAGCGTTCCTCCATATCCGAACCAGTAAAGAGTTCTCTCCAGAAGAGTCCAGGAAATCTGAAATTTTTTTTATCATGCTTGGTGCAATACATGTAATATTGACAACATATCCGATACCCAGAACAGCACCATAGTTAAGAAGGAAGATTTTTTTGTCATAAATTTCCTGGAGAACTAAAAATTGGTTACCCATCTTCACAGTAACAAGGAAGTTGGTATTGTATTTGAACAAAATAGAAGAACTTGAATGTTCGATGGAGTTGTGTATGTACAACCACTTAGCGGAAGCCACAAAGTCAAAATCATCATGAGGACATGAAAATGGCTGGTGGATGCACATCAGATCATGCTCATGTTGCTTATTGTATGGCTGGTGGTTGCACATCAGATCATGCTCATGTTGCTTATTGTGACTGATTTTCAATTTGCATCCATATCTCTTGTTCAAGCACGGGATTTTAATTGATTCGAGAATTTTTCCAATTTTAAACTTAGAAAATTTTAGTTCTATTAAGTTATATGAAGAGCTTGTAAAAACAGTGCGCATTACAGTATTAGCCAACTTTCTTTAAAGCTTTTGCCAGCAAAACATGACGCCACAAATGGTTCGTCCTCATATATTTGTACAGCAATTGTCTTAATTTCTCCTTGTTGATTTTTGCATATCTTCTACAATTGTCCTGATTGTCTGCATCTCCGTCAACATCTTTTCTGTGGTCTGTGAATATAACATAGTTTAAAATTTGCACCCATATCTCTTGTTCAAGCACGGGATTTTAATTGATCCGAGAATAGCGTGAATGTTTGATGGAGTAGTTTGTATTTTTTTTTCTTTTTTCCGCCAAAGTTTGAGGGAAAGAACCAATACATAAATATATTCAAAATTATATACTAATCCTATCTAGCTACGAGTGAGCTACACCATTTCCTGCTCGTCTAACATGAACATAATGACAGAGTTAAAAACCTCACACTTCTTTTGGATGTGTATAAACTCGGGAGTAGCCTAGTGCACCTTTATTGATATTATTCACCACATATATTCTGATACCCAAACCTTCTTGCAATTTGTAACCCGTATCTAGCCACCATAGCTTCTGCTACTTGAGGGCACCCTGCTAACACCCTTTTTGCTGCAGTAACGACCAACCCTCCATGTTCGTTTCCAATTACTACTCCTAAGCCACAAGCCACATTTTCAGTGAAAAAAGCATCAGTATTTATTTTAACATGACGAGAAGTAAGAAAAAACCATGCGTCAAGGAGCCTGATTGATGGTTCTGATCGTAGTTGTAAAAACTTTTTTAGCATATTGGCAATAATCTGATAAAACCTTCAGCAACCACAATGACATTTGGACGTACCTGTTCGTAGATAATTCTATTGCAGGATGACCATGACACCGACATCAACGCTGCCATCCTTTGTACCATATTGGCAGGCAACTGATTTGTTAGGCAACAGATTTGTGATTCATTTCCATCTATCAAGGAAAGATGATGTTGGAGCATTTGTTAATTAAGGCATTATCCGTAACAAAATGGTTCCAAATTGCCTTTGAAGCTTCACATTCGAACAAAGAGTGTATAATAGATTCAACATATATCTGCATTACATATCAGACAAATTGTGTCATTTACCACATGTGTCTCGTTCATAGTCCATAAGAAATGTTTCAATTTTGGTGGTCCATTCATACTCCATATTCCTCCCCACGCATCTTGTCCCGGTTCTCTTTCATTTTCCCTGGTTGTATTCAAGTGACCTACTCTAGCCAACCAAAACCCAGGTTTCGGTAATGGCTATATAAGGACTTAAGCCATCCCCACAAGCTTGGAATCCCCACGAATCTGAACTTTATATTAGGGTTCAAGGGTCGGGCACCATGATCATCTCTTTATCTGTGGCTGATATAATTGTTACCAGAAACATCTACAGTGCGAATATATACTGAAGCGTCTACGGTGCGAATAATAATTAACTTCTGCATAACTCTCATTTAGCATGTTGCAAAAAAAAAGAACAAGAAAAAACAGAAACTGTCTACTCTCGTTTTATATTTTTGGCTTGTTCCTAATAAAAACAAAAAAGCAGAGTGTTATTATGTCAGGAACTGTCAGCAAATAGTTATCTATAAGAATTAATGAGTTATGAACTGTCATCGGTTCATCTAAAAAACCTGTTATACATGCGTAACGGTCCAACAGATATATTTTTTCGGCATTATCATCACCCCCTCTCTCTGTTTCTCTGACACGTAGCAAAGCAGCTGGTACAACTGATATATATATATATATATATATATATATATATGCATATATCATTGGAAAATCATAATTCGCAAACAACAATTATATCCAAATACAAATGATCACAGTTTCAAGAACAATGGCAATCAAAACCAATTAATGAAACAAACACGAAGGTCGAAAGATTGAATAAAGATGTCAGTTAGGATGTTGAAAGATATCATATTTGTTAAAAATAAAAGGGTGGTTCAACAAATTAAGGATTATATACTACATTGCCTACTCCTTCCTCTCCATGGAATGATAGTATGGACTTTATCGTTGAATTACCACGCATGCAGATAGAGCATGCAGAATCTATCTGATTCTGTCATGGTAGTGGTAAATTGATTTTTAGAAATGGTGCATTTTGTTCCTTGTCGAAAGGCAATGGAACTTAATTTCAACAAGATATTTTGTTTACACGATATTCCTCACTCCATAAATTTTATTGAGATGCTGAGTTGATAGGACATTTTTTTAGGACCTTGTGGAAGAAAATTGTACCTGAGCTACGTATAAGCAGATGTAATGGTTGATTGTACTAAGAAAATACATGATACATGACTAATCTATACATGTTTGCTTGATTATATTCATTGGTTAAGCATGTTTGCTTGATTATATTGTGATTTCTCTTGGTTTGATAATCTATCGTTGTGAGCCTTATACAATTAAAAGAGTAGCTAACTTTTGATACAATTCATGGGATTATAACGAATCAAAGTTTTAATCCTAGTACATGATATGATAGACATAATTTAATTATTCAACCCGGAGATTAATATGCGAATTATGAAACTAAAAATCTTTGGTTCTTAATAGTCTATAGTTGTACTTTGTTCGACGGTGGGAATGGCTTTCAAGGTGTACTTGTAGGCACTATAATTTACCTTGGGAGATGACTTTATAAACATTGGAAGGATTATTTTTAACAGAGAAAGAGAAACAAATTAAACATTCATGATAGTCAATTGAAGAACACCCTTGTTCCTGGATTGTCTTCTAATCATTTTTATTTTTAATGTCGAAAGAAAACAAAAAGAAATATGTGACAAATGTAGATTTTGTTCATATCATTAACAAGTCACTACTAGAAAAAGCAGAATAGACATCACCGTTTTAACATTGGTCTTAAATAGAAATGATGTAAAAATGTTTTATTATATCACTTGGTTAAAAATCGATGTCTTTCTGTTGTTCAAACATCATTTGGTAGAACCGATTTCTTAAATACCCTTAAAAAATAAATGACCTACTGGCCCAATATGGTTTCCCCCCTTAACACCAAAATTTCCCCGCTTAATACCAAAATTTTCCTCCCTTAGTCGAACTAGGTAATCACATGTGTGGAATCTATAGGTAAGGACCTTAGACTTAGAATTGACATTCCGTCTGAATCTGATGACACTGTATTTCTATTTGCCTTGCAGGCTTGACTTGTCATCCGGTTCTCAAGTTATTCCAAATTCTATTCCAGATGATCTACAGTGTTAGCACGAACTTCTTATAATCTCCCTCTACAATAATCTTTAAGGTTTGTACTGAGATTCCAGGTAGTCCAGTCTATTATCCTTCACTACCTAACCCCTAAGATTTTTCATCCAAAAATTCAACTCGAATCAACAAAAAACTGAACCCAAATAATTTCTTCTCTTCCAGCTTCCGAAATATTAGTGAGATCCTATGGAGTAAACATTTGAGGAAATTAATACCACATTTTCTTCGACCTGTTTTAGAATTAACTTCATCGGATTTTCTTCGGTCAATTTTAATTGTCTTCAATACCCGAAAAAATCTTCAACTACAAACCCTTGAGCACTCTCGAATTAATATTTAAAAAAAATTAAATTTACAGAATTTTTAATTTTTTAAGAAAATAAATTAATCAAAAATAAAATTTTACAAATAATTAATTTTCAAGAATATTTGCAATTTCTTAAAAATTTTAGTTTTCAAAAATTTTAAATTTTCTCGAAAAATAAATAAATTTAAAATAAAAATTAAAGGGTACAAAATTTGGGGTATCAAATAACATTTTGAGGATGTGGCTTTGACCTTGGACCATTTATATGTGTCTGAATGTCTGCTGTGCAATGCCTTAGAAAAGTTTTTCGACACTTAGCAGAGGATATGTTGAAGGCGCGTGGGTCACACACTCTTCCCGTACGTGTACAACACCAATCAACATGTTAGCAATCAGCTTGGCCAAAAGGAAAAAAATGGACAACTTATTTAATAAATTTAAAACATAAACTTTATTAAATTTATAAAATAAACTAATTAAAATTTATAAAATAAACTAATTAAAATTTATAAAACAATATTTATAAAAGTTTATCAAATAAAATAATATTAAATTTATAAAATAAACTAATTACAATTTATAATATAAACTAATAAAAGTTTATAAAACAAATTTTACAAAAGTTTATAAAATAAACTAATTAAAATTTATAATATAAACTAATAAAATTTATGAATTTTGTTTTATTAAAGTTTATAAAATAAATTTATTAAAAGTTTATAATTAAACTTATTTAACAAGACCTCCTCATTCTGAGTCCAAACAGCTTCAGCATAATGAGCTTCACTGAACCAACAGAACTTTATTTGTATATCAATCAACCTGACTCTGATACCAATTGTTAGGTCCCGGAAGTATCGTAAAAAGGGGGTTGAATACAATACTCACAACAATTTAAAATTCTTTTTAGAATTTGCGGATAATTAAATTATTGCTTTTGTTGAGGGCTCGTGTCCTTGTAGTGTTTAGGAGACTGACTTACTAATTTTCTCCTTTTATGAATAAACATTTCAGATCTAGAAAATTAGCAAGTAAATAAACGAGACAAGTTTCGGGGAATATATCTTTCGTATATAAACCCAGAGGGGTGCTACACCCGGTTTTAATGAACCGGTTTCCGAAGAACAAATTAGTTCTTCGTTATAACAAAGAGATCTGACATATTCCTATTACAAAGTATGTATATGTGTATGTACAAAAGGAAATCAATCTAACAGAGAGTGTTTTATAATAGCCCTATATATTTACAACATAATGAATCGGCTAGATTATAAAATTTCGATGAAGAAGATATGTGTATGGCTTTGTATCTCTTCTTCTCCAACTTCTGTTTCTCTCTGTATCTTTTTGTGTCTGTGTGTATTCACTCACACCAAATGAATTAGATTCATTTGTTTATATAGTGTAGGCTTTACAATAATTGAACTGCTTTCTAAGTGTCGACAACTTCTCCCCTGTATGTTGACTTGAGTTAACTTTGAGAATCCCGTGGATATTTTCTAAGTGTCGAAGAGTGTTTTCTTGTATTGAGTACTTTGAAAATAATCCATCTTTCATAGAGGGTCAATGTGTCGAATTAGTCAAATTGAAGTAGCTTAGACACATGTGTCGATTTCTTTCTCCCTATATAGCTCATGTGTCGACTTTACACTCCTTGTACATGCCTTAGAATAATTCATATGATTCCAAGAACCTAAGTGTCGAATCTTCTCTCCATGTAAATGCATGTATCGATTTTTATCCCATGTATAAAAGACTTAGATTCTTTTTAGGCATTTAAAGGCTATGTGTCGACTTTTCTTGTCTTGTATGGCTATGTGTCTAGTTCTTCACCATGTTTCCATGACTTAGAATATTTTTCACACCTTAAGAGCTATTTGTCGACTTTTCTTGCCTTGTATGGCTATGTGTCTAATATCTTCACCATGTATACATGACTTAGAATATTTTTTACACCTTAAGAGCTATGTGTCGACTTTTCTTGCTTTGTATGACTATGTGTTTAATTTCTTCACCATGTATTCATGACTTGGAATATTTTTCACATCTTAAGAGCTATGTGTCGACTTTTCTTGCCTTGTATGGATATGTGTCTAATTTCTTCACCATGTATGCATGACTTAGAATATTTTCACCACTTCAATGCATATACTTAGACTTCTTGTCAATTCTTCTTGTACAATAAACATGTTGGCAAATTCCTTTGTGTTTACACTTAGTGCACTTGTCTGGTTCACAAATGACTAATACTGATCTTGATCTTTATATTCTCATTAAAATCAAATGACATGAATGTTTCAGTTCTTTATTGTTTCAAACACTGATTATAAATAAACATTGTACTTTCACTAGAATCTTTTCTGGTATTTAAACAATGTCTCCATTACTACTATAATCTTGAATACTTCATTCTCTGTTCTTCACTGACGCTTGAACATATAAATGAACTTCCTTCATTGTGTATAACTTCAAACTACAATTGTCTTCTTTAACCTTTGTCTTTACCCTGTCTTCAGTTCTTCTAGATTCTTATGCTTCGAACACTGTCTATCTTCAATCAATGTTAATACACTGAAATCTTCTAGTGACACTTTTATACTGAATCTTCAACACTTCTAAAACCCCGAAAGTCTTTAAACATTATTCTTCACTAAGGCATGAACATATTAATGAACTTCTCCCAGTGACCCGTAGTAGACTTCAAAACTTCTTCTAATGTCTTGATTTACTGTATTTACCTTATCTTCATTTCTTCCTGATTTCCATGTAGTCATAGTATTATATACTTGTCATGTTCTAGTATTGAGTTATCACGATTACTATTCATACATCTTTACAATCTCACCAACAACAAGCATCACACCTTTTGACATAGTCAACAACATCTTGCCTGACAGTCGGCCAATAGTAGCCCATTTGTAGTACTTTAAATGATAAGCTTCTGCCTCCTCATCTTCTAAATATCTTTGTAATAATCATGTGACTGACTTCTTGAATAAAAAATCATCAATAAGGACAAACCTTGACATCCTCATTATGAACACTCTAGCCTCATATATTGTCGTTGGTGAGTTGGACGTCACTCGACGGGTACTCCTTGATTTTCAGCGTCCAACTTGTCAGCTGCTTATCATCAACATTCCATCCGTCGACCAGAACCACAACATCATTCAACTCTTCATACTTGTTTTCATTGTCTAGAGCCATAACTTCTTTCAAGACATCACCCATTTTGTGACAGGCTTCAAGGCATGTATAATCGGTATTTAGACAGTTCGACTTGACGAAAGACTGCCACTAGCCCGGCCAAGGCGTCGAGTCGACGACTTGTGTATTTAAAGAACCTGTCGAGCTCAGCGTCGGGGAATATGTCACGTTGTCATGGATATTTTTTGTTAGTGTCATTCTTCAATGTATCATTTTCATCCATGTCAGCGTCTACAACATGTATTCTATCAGTTTCTAGCTGTCTGTCGTCATGTATGTCGTCAAGTATGTCGTCCATGTTCAGACGTCGTACTATACTCTTGTAACTGTCTATTGTCATGTCTTTGGATTTACTTTTACACAACGCCGCTTTGGGTGCCTCATTTTCTGATCATAACAAAACCATGTCACATTGTAACATTTTCATGGCCACAATCATGTCGTCGAGTGGTTAACCTATTTTGTAGCTTCATCATGTTGTGGATTGTCCTTCATTATCGTTGAATTCTGTGAGATACAACCTTTTCTATAGGTTTTGATTAATTTTGTCTTAACGCTAAGTGTAAATTAAATTAGGGTTAGGAAGTTACTAATTAATATAGTAATCCTCCCTTAGGATATTCGAAGTAACAGTCAACGAGTAGAAAGTCAAACTGGGTCAAACCGATTTATAAACAAAACAAAATGATTTTCTCTCTACATATAATTAGATAAGATTTATCAAATTAATGATAAAATCAAATCTAATTTATTTTGAGGCAAAGACTGGAGACGAACAAATACTGTATTTTTGACACTGCTTTTACGAGACAGAAAATGCTTTATTAAATTAAAAGAGTGTCTGTTTTAAAGTTTTTCAAGGGAATAT
>QRFB01012455.1:12976-26541 GCA_008931105.1 Oenanthe javanica | reverse complement strand
TATATATAGGTGTATGGACAGAGTCACTGTCTGTAAGAAAACCCTAACAGTGTGACAAGAATATGTAGGACGATGAAATCTAGACCGTCAAAAAATACGTTACTGTCTTGTAACTACTATATCCCCTGTATACTGGATTCCGTGGATTTTATTTTGAATTTTAGGATTTCAGGTTTATTCAAATACTTTTTTTTAAAGGGAATCAATTTAATAATAAAAAGTTATACGATATTTACAAATACAATTGAAATTGAACAAACACTTAAATATATCACTGTTGAATTCTTTTTTCTTAAATAAACAACCAAGCGATTTTTGAAGATGTTAGGAATATATGTACATGCTGTGACCCAACTGTTTTGAGCAATCAACCATAAATGCGATCCCATAGAAATCAGAATCAAACCCATGAAAATCCTAGAGATTTATAATCCCAGACACGAAGAACACCAAAACAAAACCAAACTCTCACAAGACTAACAAAACAAAAAAAAGGGAGTTTATTGAAGGAAAACAAGAAATTAATCAAGAAAAATGAAAAAGTAAAAAATGGTTGGGGCTTTACACCAGTAGAAACCGATGTAAATCCCTTAGAAAATATTAGGTGCGGCTGCTCAAAAGATAGATGTAGGTTCTGGGAGATAATATGAATTTGTAAAGTAAATACTTATCTTCTTTAAAAATTGATTAAAATTTGATTGTTTTTGGTATAAATTTTAAATTATTTATAAAACTTTATTATATTTATTTTAATATTTAAAAAATTATTAAAATTTGATGGTATTCGTTTAAAATTTTAAAATATCTATTAAAATTTGATGTTAAATAATAGCCGATTTAACTTTTAATACGTATGTTGAGATGAAAAAAAACATAGTTATATTTATTATTAAATTTAAAATTTTATATCAAATAAAAATATAGATTATAAATTTTTATTCTATATAAAATTTTAAATTTTATGATAAGTCTAATTATATTTTTTTACACCTTAACATACATGTCAAAAATTAAATTGATTATTATCTTACAACAGATGAAATACTTTTTATCATTCTTAAAATCCATGAGATTCTGAATTATTTTATTTATAACAGACTATATATTAAGTCCGTGAGAATATGTTTAAAATGAAAATCAATTATAACTTTTTAAAATGTGTAAGTTTTTATTAATCTATTAATCTATTTTAAAATTTGAATTATATATACCCCTAACTCCTAAGTATAAGATATATATTAGTATTTAATATTATGAAAATCTAATCTTTTTTCTTTTATTTTTTATCTTCTAAAATAAATATTGCAGATATTATTATTTTTAGTTTTAAATACATCCGGTTTTCTTTTTTAATTCTTCAGAGGACATCATATACTTTTAACATCACAATTTATTGAGATAATGACCAAAATACTTCAAAATGAATATTAAAGACCCTAAATACCTTTTAGCCGGAAGATGGCCCTAAATGCCCATCACGCCCGCATATCCAATATGCATGTACCATTACAATATTAACACAATCATATATTTATGTGATTATGCAATATTGACCCGCTATTATTTTATTTAATTTTTAATGTTCACATGCTTTTCACCCCTGCACACATTTCTATAAATTTTTTATATATTGAAGCATGCAATAGCTGGCAGACTCTGACACATATATTATATACGCATCTATACTATGCGTGTTCTTAAAATAAATAGAAGTGAATACGCATTTATAAAATGCATTTTTTGTATAAAATTTATTTTTTTTAACAAACCACGCATATTAGACATGTAGAATTAAAACACGCATGTAAAATATACGTGTTTGCCGGGTAACTAGGGCCCGCTGGTAGGTATTTTGGTAAAATGTTTTTGAAGAAAAGGTATACAGGACCTTCACCCTAATTTATTGCCCTCTCAATCTCAAAATTTTAGTTTTATTTAATTTTTATAGTTAATTAATCAAATTTTAATTAAATAATGAAAAATATTTACAAAAATTATATTATTAAATATATATATATAATCTATATTAAAATATATATTTCAAAAATTTTAAATTATAAAAATATATAAATTTTTAAGCTAAAATTTGATCAATTTAATTAAAAATATCAAATAATATCACAAACTGGGACGGAGAATTCAGGACATTTAATTTATAGAACAACATGAAAGTATAGGCGGAAGGTATGACACACCGACTATGCATTTTAGAAATATTGACATTCATATTACAATTTTGTATACTCACATATTCATTTTATTAATTATTTAAAAAGCATATGCATTCATGGTCCGCGTATAAAAAAAAAGTTTCTTTTATTGAAAATGAGAGTTGGTTTTCCGTGCCTCTCTCTCCTTTCCCCCTTTTCTTTCTCCAACCCCCTTTTCCAGAACCCTAATTCTTTACTTTCTCTTGCTTCAATTTGCCTCTTAAGCTCCTTCTCCTCCCCCCTTCCCGTTCTTCTTCTCCCTCTCTTTATTGCTCACAAGAAAAATTCAAGTCCCTAAGACAAGATGGTTACTCACAAGAGAAAGCAATAGAGGACATCAAATCATCTCGTGGCAAAACTGCTATGGAAAAAGTGTGCTTACTTCCTAATACTACATATTTACATGATTTGAATGACTCTATTGTTAGATGTGATGCTATTAATCCCCATCCTGAAAAGGTTCAATACAAGTCTAGTGGTTTTATTCTGTGTTGCTAGTATATAGTGAAAAAATTGTCACTTAGGTTACTTTTCTGATGATGTTAACTTGACTCTAGATCTAATTAAAGATTATCTGTTAAGTAAGTATAATAAGGTGGGTCTATTGAAGGTGTATGATTATAATTTTGGCTATTTTGTATTTATGTTCAATTGATATGATGCTTATAAAAATGCATTTAAGTACGGTTTTTCTAAGGTTGGTGAGCATGATCTATTTTTGTTAGACTAAATCAAGCCTACTACTATGTGCTTACTTGTCAAGTTGTAACATTTTAAAACTTTATGTATAGGTGGTGACTTAGTTCTTTACTCTATACATTTGCAGATAGAAGTATGTTTCTACTGTAACTCCAATTGTAAATAGACGGTCACAGAATAATTATACTGGTAGAAGATTTAAGAAAATGTAGATCATGCATCAGGAGAATGAAGACCTCATCAAATAAGGAGTTCAAAAATGAAATTGTTTCTAAGGCAAATAATTCGTCGAGAAGTCACCTTGTTGAGAAGTTAGAAGCGTAACTGGTAGAGAAGTCTCAAAGCACTCATTGGTTCAGTATTCGATTGAGAAGTATCCATTCGAGAAGTCAAGGAATTGAACCCAATCGAGTAGTGTGAAAATGATATACATTCGAGAAGTCCAGTGAAGCAAATCGAGAAGTGAGTTATTGAAGCAATCGAGAAGTTGAGGAAATGGGGCAAATCGAGAAGTCTGTGCAATAAAGTCATTCGTGAAGTTTAGTATGACCGAGAAGTCATAAAAAAAAGTAGGAATCTAATTCTCCCGGTGAGCCAATTTCAAGTGACTTGGATCATGACACCTTGTTCACCACTTAGGATACACATTTAGATGGTGAGGGAATACATGCTGAGGTATATCCTGATGACATCATCAAAGCCATAGAGGTTCCAGGAGTCTTTACTTCAGACTCTGTGGTGATTGAGGAAATAATTCCCTTTAGACTCATTAATGAGTCATTGGAGCACTACGTGTCTTCATAAACATTGGGTAATCTAGGGGACATCCATACCATGTAAATGAAATCCCTTGGACACTCCCTAATCATTCAAAGACTGTCCTCTAGGAGGAATTCACCTATTGGTCCAGGGTCTATTGATGACTCATCTGAACATTTAGATGATGAAATAAACACTAAGGGAATCACTACCACAAGTAGTGATCCTAGCTCTAACTTTATGTCACAATGGCTGAAACCTGTGCAACATGGCAGGGATTCACGACCATCTACTGATGGGTTCTTATCTACGGAAAAATTAAAGGAATTATATGGAGATCAAATGGATGGCTTCTACCATATTGCACAACAACTCCTGACTGCTCATTTGCCAAATAATGACTATGTTGCTATCATGCTTGAATATGCAAAAGATCAGGAGGAAATCAAAGACAAGAATGCATAAATGGCTGAAGAGGGAGAGGCCAATGTTGATGCTTGGTTAGATGCTAGACAGAATGTGAGCATGGAAGATATGATACAGTGGATGAAGGAGAAATATCTGACTTCTATTGGATCTTGTGCCAAAGTCTTCACTCCTTCTGCAATATATGATGCGATACATGAAGCTTCCAAGGTGCAATTACAAGCAAATCACTATCTTGCAAGGGGCTTTCAATCTGAAATTGAAGATGGCTAAAAATGGAAGGCACCTTGAAGATCATTGAAGAAAAGATGAAGCCTTGTGGCATCTATGCACCTACTCACATAAAGTCCGAGTCCTCATTGGCAAGAATCTAAGTGAAAGAAATGAATGAAAAAGTAGAAAGGACGGAGAAGGCTTTTAAGGAGATGGTGGAAAACAATAGTGTAATTCAAAAAAATCAGACCAAAATCAATAATATGGTGGAGGTTCTGTACAAAAATAGGCATGCAGACAGAGTGCCACAAGATGTACCTATTCATGAATTGTCCCCATTCCAAGTGGATCTGTTTTATCAGTCCAAAGCCAAGGAGAAAAAGGCTGAAGCTCTCTCTCTATTGCAAAATTGAATGAAAAATTTGACAAATTGTCTGATGCTCACACTTCTCTCCCCAACACAGTTTTAGAAGTGGTGTCAAGTGTGAGCACTTTATAGAAGGAAATTGACACATCTATGTCAACACACAACATCACTCTTCAACAAGTTACAAATCAACTGGCAAACATTCAATCTTTACTCTCCACAATGGCTATTCCAAGTCAAGCACCTCAAGTGCCAACTCAATTCAAGCCCAGTACCTCATCCTTCCTATCTCAACAACAAGATATCAACCGTAAGGGGGATAAGACAAAAGAGGAAATTGAAAGACAAAAGGATGAAATAGAGGCTGAAAGACAAAAAGCTGTTATGACAATTCTGAGGGAAAAAACCAGGAAACCTATTGCAGATAAAGAGTTCATGCTCAATCTAAAGGCAATGAAAGCAAATGTGAAGGATAACCACTGGAGTTACAGAAAGATGCTGCAAAACAATATTTTCATGGTGAGAGGTGTGAAGATTCAACTAAATGAAAAAGAGGTCAAAGTGCCAATAGTACAGATGAAATCTGGCTATTACAGAGTGTCACTAAATTTGTTCAATGACCTCTCCTACACAGAACTGTAATGTCTATACAAGGCAATAGAGAATGTAACTAAAGAAGACAATGAATTGAAGAATATGCTAAGTCCTTTTATGTCAAAGGCACTTCCTGAAGCATACTGCAACCCTGATGGGATTCTCTACATGACCAAAGCAAACACACTCACTCATTTTAGAATTCCACAACATCTGAATCCAAATAATAGGAGTCAAGTAATAACTCAGTTGAAGTTACTCCAAAAGAAGCCAGTGGTAAGAGAAGAAGACAAACTGATCATTGAAAAACTGAAGAAGTTCATCAATGGACAAATGCCAAATTTTGAAAATGAAGAGTTGAAGAAGAAGAAGAAAGATGATGAAGATAAAGGTCAAGGCAACAATGATAAGAAGCCTGATTCTAGGAGTGATAAGGGAGGAAAGAAAGATGACAAAAAGAAAGCTGGTGATGAGAAGAAGAAGATAGATGATTCAATCAAGGAGAATAAATATGAAAGAAAGAAGCCATCCAAGCAACAAGCTGTTGATAGTCATGTTAGTACACCTACCTCAATTCAGGGTACTAATGTGGTTCCAACAGTTTCTGAAACTGCTATTCTCCCAAAATCTAAATCACCTAGAAGACATATTGTCAAGGTGACTGCCAATGGAGTGATAATGAGGGAAATTAAAGGAAATAATTTCAAGAATCTTAAACCCTGCAAAAGAATCCCAGTCAATGAATCTATCAAGATGAAGGTCAAACATTCTACTAGTTCTTCACTAGTTAAATATCCCAGGTGGAGAAATCAAATTATTGTTCCTAACAAGGGTCTGCCAGTACAACCAATTCAAGAAGAAGTTGTGCAGAACAAACTGTATATCAAGCAATGGATTAGAAACAAAATTTCCAAAGTTGAAATGAGGGATAGAAGAATGTTTATCGCCATGATTAATGGAGAAGAAATGCCATTCTACTTTGAAAACTCAAAATCAATCACTCATGATATCAAAAGGGTAATCAGTCTCTTTGATAAGAAGTGTATGGTAAATAAACTGAAGATGGTAGAGGTGGCTGAGTACTTGGTCAGAAAATATCGAAAGAAGGTTGACAAAGTCAAATACATGAAATCAACAACAACAATAAGTAGGCTTGATATCTTGTGTGAATTTGTGAAATTATCTTTTCCCAAATTGGGAGAGATTGTTGAACCAAATCAATCCTACTACTATGTGCTTACTTGTCATGTTGTAACATTTTAGAACTTCATGTATAGGTGGTGACTTAGTTCTTTACTCTATACATTTGCAGATAGAAGTCTGTTTCTACTGTTACTCCAATTGTAAATAGACGGTCACAGAATAATTATACTAGTAGAAGATTCAAGAAAATGTGGATCATGCATCAGGAGAATGAAGACCTCATCAAATAAGGAGTTCAGAAATAAAATTATTTCTAAGACAAATAATCTGTCGAGAAGTCACCCTGTCGAGAAGTTAGAAGTGTAACTGGTAGAGAAGTCTCAAAGCACTCATTGGCTCAGTATTCGATCGACAAGTGTCCATTCGAGAAGTCAAGGAATTGAAGCCAATCGAGTAGTGTAAAAATGATATACATTCGAGAAGTCTAGTAAAACAAATCGAGAAGTTGAGGAAATGGGGTAAATCGAGAAGTATATGCAATCAAGTCATTCGAGAAGTCTAGTATGACCGAGAAGTTATCAAAAGAAGTATGCAATCGAGAAGTTTAGACATTCGAGAAGTGGTTAATTAAAAGCTAATCGAGAAGTCTCAAAAGTACTCGATCGAGAATTCTATCTCATGACTTCTCTTCTCATGACTTCTCGAAGCAACATCAGTTGAGTATTCGAATGTTTCAAGAAGCTAGTTTTAAGGAAATTTGTAGAAGAACGAGACAAGTAATTTGAAACATTGTAATGATCAGGTCAATCAAACCTGTGAAGATAATGACAAGTCTACAATGAAGCTTTAAAAGAAAAAAAGACAAAAATAGAAGGAAGAAAGCAAAACGAAGCATACTGTCAAGTCATAGAACTTAGATAAAAATAGATTGTGTACAATGTAAAGTAGTTTTGTCTATTTCTAGTTATAGAAAAACAGATTGTGAAAGCATGTGCACCCAAGACATGTTGTCTATTTAGTAAGTGTGCACAACTTCATAAGTGTGTGTGTTGAATAGTTTTTCATACCTTGTTTTCTTTCAAGAACAAGAAGCTGAGATTCAAATCAAGAATTTCAGATTTGTAGCATTTCATTCTAATACAATTAGTTTAAAAGTTAATCTGTATTTTGTTAACTCTATTTCACATGCTTATGAAAAATATTATATAGATTAACCAACCTACAAACAAGTTAGCATCTTAGTTCATTAAACAAATTAAACAAATTTTTAAAGAAGTTGAAAAAGAAATCAACTATACATTCACCCCCCCTCTGTATAGTTTCTGTAGTTCCCATTTCTTACAATTTTTAAACTCTTGGACTGAATATGTCTTTAGTATGCAATTAGCTGGACAAAAAGAAATTTGGGTTTGGTTGGAACATGTTTCATTTACATATTAGTCAACTATTGGCCTTTGCATGATTGGTACGATAGTTGGTAAACCGGTGGCCTTTGATAAAGAAACTTGGTTTGGGGCTCTAAGTAGAGAGCCAAGGAAAAACTCTTTGTTGTTAATTGATATCAGGGTTTTGTGTGCCCGACCATCGGTGGTTTTGGGTTCCCCTTCTAAGGCACTTAGACCAGTATCGAGCTGGGGTCAAGATCTCATACATAGACCCTGAGGACCCATGTCCTATGTGCTTCAAGTTTGGGCATGGAGGTGTGCACTACCCTAAAGCTATTCCACTTTATTCTAGTAAGAATCCTCTTCCAAGGTGTGTTTGCTCCTAGTATTGAGTATATCTCATCAAGTTATGAGGGTGAGCAGGTGGACTGTCATAAGGAGGACACTACATAAGATAGAGGTAAGAAGAGAAGAAGATACCGGGACCATAGGGTATATTCAAGAAGAAGGTTGTATGAGAACAACTAATTATCAGTTAATAACAACTTATCAATAAAGAATAAGAAAAATTGTCATGGATCTTTTTGCAGAATTCACAGAGCTACGTGAAATCTAGTAAAAAAATACTTGACTTGGTAATCTCTTGAAGAATGAAACATCTTTTCCAATAAATTTTAGAAAATAAAATTGTTTTCAGAAACATGAGATACAAATAGAATAAAAATGTGATCAAAATTTCTATGTTTAGAAAATTTTGTATTATTCCTAGAAATTATAGGATCTTGTAAACTCTTATATTATATAAACAAGAGTAGTATCCGTATGTTTTTGGTCAGTTGATAATTTTTCTTCTTACTTAGTATTCAAAAAAATTTATTGTAACAACAAGAAAAGAACATTAAAATTTAGCAGTTATATTTTAAGGTACAGATTCTTCAAGGGAAGTAATATAAAACTCTCGGATGGATCGACACTATACCACCTAAACTTTTAAATTGCTCATCTTTTAAATTTAGTTTATGCAGACCGATTACCGCCTTTCATGGAACAAAGCTTTCATTTAAGGCCTAAGTACCTTTCTCCAGGGAACCAAAGGTCTGAATACTCGTTTAAGGTCTTGTCACGGTAAATCTAAATCTTTTTCTTCATATGCTTTGACCTCAGCGAAGTGATAATCCCTACTTCTCCTTTACTTAATTTGAATGAAAAAATTGTTATGATCGCCCATTAGTAAGAAACCACAAATATGTATTTACAGATGTCCCTAGCTAAACAAGCCCTAGAACATGAACAAGTTTCAAGAATGCATGGGCAAGTATATTAAGTCTAAGAAGAGTTTGAAGAAAAGATAACAAGAAACAGAAGGATGATGTATACTTCAAACACCTAGGATACCACGACAAAAGAAGAATTGTGAGGACCTCGATTTAGTGAATACTTATGATTGAATAGTTTAAAGAGTCAAATTATGATGAACATTGAGAACTAATTTAAAGAAGGGGAACTAAAATTTATATTGCCAATTCCATAGTGATATTGAGCATGACGAAGATAACAGTTAGCAACTCAAAGATGAGATCAAGTTCTTAATCTAAAGAGAAAAACTTAAAAATTATGTCAAAGACGAATGAATAAGGGATGTACCCTAATATTAGGATTACGACGATGGTGATGATCTAAAATCACAGTCCCGATGACCTGTTGTAATCATTATATTGGAAGAACCAAATGACTAAAATCTCAATAAATTTAAAAAAGGTTTATGCCAAAAAAGAGTTAAATGTGATACGATAAGCAACCAAGCGTTCTAAGATTCTTGTAATATTTACCTTAACGATTCCAATTTGGAAGGGGTGAAATTCCTACATCATGATCCGCCGGTGATTGTGCCTGTTCTAGGTAATCTGTGAAAAGAGTCTTGGACAATGGAATTTCAGTGAATATTTTGTTTCATGAAACGTGTTTGAAGATGGACTATAGTGACAATCAGTTCCCCCTCCAACATATTAACTTATACATCCAACGGAGTAGAGACACACGTAAAAAACATGATTCAACTATTTATAACTATGGTGTTTATGACTACGGGACAATAGCCCCAAGAGGTCACCTTGATGTTGAACCTTTAAATGATTAAAACAATGTCCTTGTGTAACCTATTCTTATGAATTGGTCTACTTTCGTTCTAAGATGGTTGAATTAATTTATCAATTGTAACTTAAATTTCCAGCAGATTGGTTCTTGTTATTGAACTTCCACATATCACGAGGTTCTAAACAGAAGATATGATAAAGATATGACTCCCAGCAGTCTACGAAATACAGAATCAAATATTACATCACAAAACTTGTAAATGAGCATAAAATTTTGGATTATGTTTTATTAATTTAAACTTGGATTTAATCCCGTTATGGTTTATAAAAATTCTAAAAATAATGAGTATTTATTTGTGAATGTTTACTTTATATTCTCGTTGCTCTTGTCTCACTAATTTATTAATATAAATATAATTAACTTAAGCTATTATTATTCCAGAAAATAATATAGTAACTTTTCGTTGAAATACATATATAAATCTATTTAATAAAATTAAAAAGTAGCCTTTCAAAAATTGATTATGATCAAACATCTGTTTTTTAGAGAAAACATATTCTATCATATTAAAAAAACTGCTTTTCAGTTATTGAGAGAAATAATTAAATGTTTAACTATTAAAATCTCATCAAAAATATCAAATAATTATTTAATTTTTCTGACAAATTTTTTCCGAACATTTCAAACTGCTGCCGTATATTCAATAACTGGTCTCATTTTCCTTGCTATAATAATGGAATTCAAAAATGAAACAACTACGAAATGGGAAATTCAACAAATATCTAAAGAAAAACAAGACACGAGAACAAAATATACTCAACCCACCACTAAAGTAATGGTGACCAGACAAATAAAGTGGCTACATGGTCCACACCTAGACCAGAACCCTCCGTAACTTGTAAACTTTAAACTATTGCAACAGTTCAATACGCCTCTTTAAGTTAGGTGTGTATCTATAATGTATGTATAAAATATCCAACTACATCGACACCTACCTGTACTTTCCATTCACATACAAACTCCCCTCGTTCTCAACCTAAAACCCCAAGATTTATACATAATATATACTTACAATTTACAAATATTTCATACATTCACATGCTTAATGTGATTCATTCTCCTACCCTTTTTAACAACATACATTAACAACTCACCAGCTTCACACACTTGTCTTGTGTCTCTTTTTATGGATTCTTTAATTTTCTCATTTTCTACGGCCACGATCTCTGCCGTTAATTGTTATCCTCAGGTACCCACATGCAAGTTCCGGCCAAACATCAGTCGCATGTCACGCCGGAGATTATTGTTCTCCGATGCTCGCCGGTGTTATGTGGCTCTTCCCTCCGTAGTGTCTGCCTCTACTAATTCTCTCCCGGTTGGTTTCTTATTTATATGTGTACATTTTTTTTATTATGGTTCTTTTTTGTTGCTGAGTATAGTGAATTAGTGATGGAAATGGGATGTGTTACTGTTTGCAGGGATATAATTTTGTCTTCTTTCTGCCCTTAAATTAGCTTGTCTAATTCTTACATTACTAAGAATTTAAGATAATTAGTATTAGTGCAAAGGTTTCGGAAGAAATGATAGAAATTAGAGAGGTTTTTGGAGACAATGATTATAGTTTCTAGCCTAGAGAACAAAACAGCTCAATTACTCTCCGAAGATGGAGAATTTTTTAGGGAATTGATGGTTCCATTTTTATGTGAGTTTTTTTCCGCTTTGGCCCAAAATACCACATTTTTTAACAAAATTTCCCAGAACATCACAATTTAAGATATTGGTCGTAGAAGCATACGTGATCTGCATGTTACCCAGAGGAGCTAACATGATTATCTTCTGGGAAAAAATGAAACTGGGACATCGACTCGTCATTTGCACGAGCTGTGTTATGCATCTCCCATACACACATTTGGGAGATGCTTATCTTTGTGCTGTTCCCTTTTACAAGATACACATTTTTTACATGTTTGTTTGATGTGAATTTTAGGCCCTCCTCCCATATTGTGTATTTTGGTCAGAAAATGTTATTCATGTTGGGAGTAATTAAAAACTACACAGCAACAATATGACAATTATATAAACAATTAGCAAGAACAGACAGATTAAACCAATTAACAAAACAAAGCACGAAGGTAAAAACAAGATATATAAATTAGTAACTGTAAGGACAAGAGAAAATATAAAATACTTAGCTCTAACATAAGCTTTAAGCATACACTGATAGAACCAAAACAACTGCTGAGTCGCCAACCCTTGCAACAAGTCTTGACTGTTCTTGAAGAGATTATTGTCCCACTACACTGTGTTGGGTTGCAGCAATATCACTTCCAGGATAAAACAACACAGAGTATTTCGTCCACAGATACGCATCACTCAACAGCGACCTGCAACTCAGTTCGCCCAGAAAACCTTATGCAAAAATCCGTATGAATATTAATGTGGAATATACAGAATATGGCTGCTAGGGTTTTCTCAAACTTGTGTAAAAAATCCTCCTTCTATCTCCAACGTTTTTATGTATATATAATACAATAAAACATAACAGTAGATAAAACATTAATTAAGATAATTATTCTGACTTAAAAAACATTTAATAGAATATTCAGAATCAGTAACAGTCATTAGAGTTTACTGTCAAACTCTGACTCAGCTTAAGTTACGACAGTAACTATGCATTATCTGACAACAATTTTATAAATTCTCACTGACAGCGACTTTATAAATTCTGTTGACAACTTTTATAAATTCTGTTGACAACAACTTTATAAATTCTGTTGATAGCAAATTTTATAAATTCTGTGCATATGCCTGACAGTAACTTTGATTCAATATTCATATTAAAAAATATTTAAAGTCATAATTAAATTAATCAATCATGTAATAAAACTCCTCGCCCAGGTTGGCTTGCGTACGCGAGACGCCGAGACATTCGCCTAAATCGCCCTTCGACCCGACCCGAGTCTTGGCGTGGCGTGGCGTGGCGGCGGCGACGCGCGTATGTGTGCGCGCGAGGGCACACTAGTGCACCATGCACACTCACATGCCTTAGTAGTTGACACTACTTTTGCACATATATGCATATAAAGCACTCACACCCATATTACATATTCTATGTGGGACAAACACTTTTAACCCATTTCAAACTAGCAACTTCTACTCAATTTATTTATGGATTACACTAAGAAAATGTCTTAGATCCAAACATGAAAGTTTAAGTCCTCATAGCAAGGAACAACTTCCAATCGTTAGTTTCCGGAAATTACATCAAGAACATATATAAAATATGTCTCAAACTTTCCATTTTCTAACAATCCCCCACAAATCCATACAGAAATGCATATCAGATTCTCCTCATGACTTGCTTTTCAGAGTTGCTACCGGTCAAGGTTTGAACCCTCCTAAGTCCTCTACTTCGATGGCTACCGGATATAGATGGAATGTTTCACCTTGAATCTTTATCCGTTGGTGTGTAACCACACTCCATAGACGACGACAAGTCAAAGGCTATGGTGCCGATCTACGGCTTTGAGACGTTAATGGTCATGTCTCGATCCTGTTCGTCGAATGCTTCGAGAATAACCATGTCCTCTGATTGCGACCACACAATAACATTCGCTTAGCTGAGCATCTTCAAAGATGTACTGCCAACATCTCGTCTCACGACTTGACCCCATT
>QRFB01012454.1:14607-26541 GCA_008931105.1 Oenanthe javanica | reverse complement strand
ATATGTAAGCATGTATGCGATCTATCATGATTTTGTATTGATACAATATGTATATATTTTATAAATTATGAATATAGAATATTCATATTATGTATAATCATGTGATGATTGTGCGTATTGATTTATGTATATGATACATGTTTGTTCTTATTATGGGAATCGTATTCGATACGAATTCTGAAACGGCTGTCGTAGATTTTCTGAAATCTGTGTCCGTTGTCCGATTTTCGCAAACGATATGTGTTTTCTTACTGAAATCAAGTCACTGAGCAATACTGACAACTTCAGCTCTACGTCTGTAGCCATTAGATGTCGTTACAGCTCCCAAAACGGTGATTTATTTTTTTCTAAAAATTATTTGATTTTCTAAAATTTTGAGTATATGTATGTATATATTATGAATATATGATATTCATGTAATGTATAATCATGTGATGATTGTATGTATCATTGTGTATGTATATATGATATATTTTTGTTCTTGTTATGGTGATTGTATATGATACGATTTCTGAAACACAGTCAGATTTGGTGAAATCTGATTGTCGTATCCTATTTTTGCAAACGATATGTGTTTTCTGACTGTAATCAGGCCAATGAACAGAACTGATAGCATTACTATCATCAACGGGTCTGTAAGGCGTTTGACATCGTTTAAAGCCTCGAAACAGCGATTTATTATCTTCAGAAATCTGTTTTTAATTTTCTGAAATTTCAAATTTTGTTATATATGATTATATGATATGTTTATATAATCTGAGATATATTATATGTGTTAAGTGATAGCATGGTGGACGGTTATGGCCTAAAGACCCATAGTATAGTGGTTTTGATTTATGGTTTTGGTTTCTAAATACGACTTGCATGTCGTTTATTCATTGTAATTTAATTATCTCGAATGTAACTCGAGTTCTTCTTGTAATTTCATTATAATAGTTTTATTTTTATTATTCAATGTAATTATCAATGAAGACTTGCAAGGCAAGGAGGCGATCCAAAAGGGGATGATGGAGCAATGAAGAAAGAAGACATGTAATAGATAGTATTTTTAAAACCACCATAGAAAGGAAAATATATATTGATTTGCCTAGTAATGTACAACACTACAAGAATACATGAATAAATTCGACCGGCGCTAAATTCGACGGATACGTGTTAAACTTTAGGTCAACAGATAATATAAGTTGGTCAAGGCTAAGTTCAACCATCCCCAGTCGAATTTGATGCGTTCGAATATACGCGGTCGAATTTAACATATAAATTCGACTGATTCTTTTTGCCAGTCGAACTTGAGTCGAACTTGACCCCGCTAAAAAAGAGAGTGAAAGTACCCACATAATATTAACAAAGGTCGAAATATAAATTCGACTAGAGAGTCGAATGTGAGGCCATCGAATTAAACATTTGAGCGGGAAAATTGCCCCCATTTTTTTGAATTTAGTCAAATATAAATTCAACCAAGGTTAGTTGAATTTAATACATTCGACGGGGCTCCGTCGAAGTTAGTTTAGTAATTTATAATAAAATAATACTATTATTTATTTAACTAACTACAAAAATCATCAAAAAATATAAAAAGACAAGGATAACATGAACTACATGTTAAAATTTATTCGAAGTAATAATGATAAATTATATTTAAATATGATTTAAAATAGGTATTTTTCATTTAATTTATAGTTTGGTAAATATTTAATAAATAACTAAAAAGTTTAGAAAAATATTAAATTTCAAATTAATTGCTTATATAGTGTTAGTAACCACATTGTACCTTTAAATTAACCTTGAGCCATTATTAAGAAAGCTGATCAATTTACTAATAATTATTATTGTAGGAGCTTGGCCTGAGAAAGCTTCATTGGTGGATGATGACATAGAATACGATGAAGGCGAGGGCGATAAAGGTGAAGGTGGTGGCGGCGAGGGCGAGGGCGGTGACGTAGACGAACGTCCCCACATGTTTCCACTATATTAGGCCATCTTGCTAAACAATTAGGTATTATGAAAAGTAGTTTGTTTCTAACTAATGTCATTTTATGCGAGATCTATTATGTATGCCACTCGAAGTATTTTGTATAACTGATGCCAATTTATAACTGAAGGAGATTTAATTATGTGAACGACTTAATTTTCATTTCTTCATTTCATACTTGATTTGTGCCTCGAAACCCTTCAATATCATCTTTCACTTATAAAATTCAGCGATAAAAAGTATGAATAACAGAAAATGACATCAATCAAGCACTTAATTTGCCAACTAAAGACTTTGAAGATGAACCATCTCAGGCAGATCTAAACAACTTCTTCATGTTTCTACACTGCACCAGGTAAAACAATAATCTCCGGAAGATAATATACAAGCATCATTTACCCAAGGAGTGGAATCTATTCTTCAACATCTTGTCTCATGGCTTTGCACCAAAGACAGGTGGCTTCCACGGGATAACTCAATTCAACAAGGTGATTGCTTATGTAGTGGCTTCAGAAGTCAGAATTAATTTTGGAAGGTTGATCATGGCGGAGATCCTCAAGAACCAAGTAAAAATGGAAAACTTTTGTCTATATTCAAGATTTTTGCAACTGGTATTGAACCAAGTATTGTATGATGATCAACTCCAATAGTTTCAGAATAGTCCTTTGGAAGAGTCACCCTCTCTACAGTTTAAAACAATCTTGTTGCTACAGAATGAGGCTGACTACCCAAACAGGTTTACTCCTGCTCCAATGACTACTTCTATTCGAGATTACTTTTCTCTTCTTAGACAGGTTAAAGAAAAAGCTGCAGGAGAAGAAGAAGAAGCTGCAAGTGAAGAAGAAGAACATGTTTCTCAAACTGATGAGTCATCAAATGAAGAAGAAGAAGAAGCAATCTCTCAAGAGGAGACTGAAGCTGAAAGTGAAAAAGAAGATGAGATCATGGATGAACTGGTTCTGAGAATGAGAAAGAACTAGATCCTGAAGAAGAAGAACAAAGGCAAAGCCCTGAAAATCCAGCAGAGGAGGTAGCTATTGAGAATGTAGTGGAAGAGTCTCATATTACATATGTGTACATCCCTAATCTATCCGATGAATAAATGGAAGAATGTACACTTCTGGATTTTAACTTTTCTGCTTTCCTTCAAGATGAATTTGTCACTATATCTACCTATGTGCCTCAAACGGCACACTTGAGACCTCAGTGGCCTTCAAAGCTGGCAATGAACTTGGAGACCAACCAGTTCTAACCACTGCCAGAGATCAACAAATACTCTCTATATCTCCTCAAACCAGAAAAAGAACCCTTGATATAAATCATAGGAGTGAGTCCCTACCAAATAAGGAAAATTTTAAAATATCCCCTATAGCTCTGCCTTCTTGAAAATGTCAAAAAATGAATTTTAAACCTAAGGAAACTGTGATCCAAGAACCTGATTTGCCCATCTCTAAAACCTTTTTGTTTCTTCATGATCTAAATTCTGAAATTGACGAAATCCTGAAAGGTACGGGGGAGATGAAAACACTATCAGCTACTTCAGTAGCCAGTACTATTTTTGTTAATCTAATTCAGAACCTGTCTTCACAGACAGAAGGGGGCATCACTGACTCTTACAAGCCATTCATTACATTGTCAAATGTGATGACCCCCCTGGACTTAAAATCTCCAGATTCTAATAAGGATGTTTTCCTTCCCCAAGTAGGTGAAGTGGAAAGGCAACTCTCCTTTAGAAGGGAAGATGTCTATATTCATGGAGTAGTTGCATCAGTAGCATCACCACTTCAAGTGGAATTGCCTTCACAGGCATTGCGGGGCACCACAGGCTCTAATTTGTCAATCATTACATTGCCTAAGGTGGTGACCCCCTGGAGATTACAAATCTAGCTCCTACAGAGAAGTTCATCCCCACATTTTCAGATCAGGCGGAGGGACAACACACCCATAGAAGGGATGTGGACTCTATACTTAGAGTATCTGCTGATTCGGTAGTAAAACCTGTTCAGGGTGACTTTGATCATGTAAGGCTTTCAATAGCTTCAGCTTGCATCACGGATTCTTCAACTCTGCCAATCATTAATAAATCCATAATGGTGACCACACTGGGTCTAAACATCCCAGTTCTTGAAAAAGGAGTTGTCCCCACCCAAAGTGGTCTGGCGGAGAGGCAACCTACCCATAGAAGGGATAGGGATTTTCTTGCAGGTACAGAAGATCAGGAAGCTTTCAAAGAAATGAGTGAAACAATTGACCTAAGTGATCTTCAATTCCCTGACCCTGAACAGCTGAGTGTGAGTGTTGAGGGTCGTGCAAAAACAGTACAGTGAGTAGTGAGACAACCACTGACCAAATAAACACCCCACACAATGCACACACAGCACACAACCAAAGGATTCTAAATCTGGAGGCCCAAGTTACTGAAATTCATTACCCTATAAGAAAAATCTTAGAAGTGCAAGAGCAACAACACAATAAAATGAAAGAAATCAAAGATTTCGTGCAACAAACTGTTGTCTCTGAAAAATCATACTACTCATCAATCAACTTTAACAGCTCAGATAACTCCGATCGAATGGGAGGATAACCCAACTAAGGGGGAGTGAAGAGAGCAAGAAAAAGTTAGAGCAGAAATGATTATGGAATACACAGCTCAGGGGGAGACATATATCTTTTATAGGCCTGGAGCGAGGCAACTAGAGGAAGGAGAAATCATCAAACCCTACATGTAAATGGATATTCCTAATGAGAATGAGATAGACGAAACAACAAAGGCTGCAGGTATTGATGTCGAGGAAGAATTTGCTGAAAAGTATGCATTTGATAATAAATGTCTTCTAGTTGGTGTAGATGAAGTTATTACTCAAGATATAGTTTAAGCTTAAGAGCTGATGAAAATAAAGTGGAAAAGAGTTCAACACGCAATGGAAAGAAGAAGTAGAATTAAGGACATTGAAGCTAAAGTTGGTCCTGAATGGGATGAAGCAAGGAGTCTGTTGGAGAAGAAAGAATTAACTCTAAGTTAGAAGAAAGACAGAGAAGTCCTTGACCTTTTCAGAACCATAAAGGAAAATTTTCAAGATGTTCATGAGTTCTATGTTGTGCTATCAGATTAAATAACAAGCGTGTCAGTGAGTGCATTCAAATTCGGTTGGAAGATGTATATCAATTCAACACTGGGATAGAGAATATTGTTGACAAAGAGCTTCGAGAAAATGAATATAGTCGAGTTGTATGTGCTGAAGAAGAAAGTCATCTTTGGGGGACACAAGTCAAATGAGATACCGAGAAATCTAATTGAAAAAAAGATTATTGAGATCGGTGTCGAAGCATTTGAGAAGCCTCCGATGGTCAAGTGCTACAAAGCAACAACACTACACAATCTAACTTTGTCCGATGAAGGTTTGAAGTCAATCCAAGTGATGTTCATCCAGTATGTAGAAGGAAGGCTCAGAAGCAAGAAGAATAGAACTGAAGAAGATCTTAAGGTTGCTGAGTTAATCTATGCATTCAGGCTGAACAACTATCAAAACATCTAGAAGATATCTAATGGAGACAACCAGATACTATCAGAATCCATTGTATGTGACAAAGGAGGATGACACTGAAGAACTTGAAACCATTAAAGATTTTGAACCTTGCATACAAACTGAACTAAATGGAACAAAGTACTTCTTGTTCAAGAAAAATGGATTGGAAAAGAGAAAAGAACTGTCAAAGCTGAAAAGGAACAATTCTGACATCATCAGAAAAGTCTTTTCCAGGGTTAAGAGATCCACTTTCAAATCAGATAAGAAAGCTTTGAGGATCATTCAAGATGTATTGATGGAGAAAATAGCAGAAGAGTCTATGCATGACACTGATAGAGTGAAAGGCTTTCCAAAAAGAATAACAGTATTATTCGTGTTTTCAAAAAGAGAATCATTGGCCTTTGAGTCTGTCTCAAAGACAAATTCAACTGCATTTCTCATAGAAGTCCTGAAGAAACTAGAAGATCCACCTCCTGTCAACACTCTTGAAGTTGAAGTGAGGGATTCAGTAATGGCAAGGTTAGAAGAAAAGGAAGAAGAGCTGATGAAACATTACTCCGAGACAAGATCTAAGAAGAAGCAAGATACAGTACAAACAAGCAGAAGATCATAGAAATATATGTTCAGGCTAGAGGAAAAAACTTCTTTTGTACTTGTAAAGAAATCTAGAAATGTAAAATCCAATCCAGAATGTAATTAATATTATTTCATTTCTTTCTGCACTTTACTTTTTCTTGTAAGTATCAGTTGAGTTATCCTCTCACAGGATTTGCTTGTCAAACTCTAACAACCAAATAGGGGGAGATTATAAAGCAAAATGTAACGTAATATGTAATAGTGATAATGATAACTCAACTAAGAAACAAAAACAGTCAAATAATACTAATATGCAGCACAGGAATCCAGAAGGACATGTAAACAGCAATCATACATACATCATTGCAAAGCATTCAAGATGAAAGGGTTGCTGAACGTCAGCGAGAGAATTTCATTAATATGTTCAGGTCTCAGCAACAAATAAGAGTTTAGAAGATTTCATATTAAAGACAATGTAATGATTTGAGTATAAATGTCAAAGGGTTTCGGTGATTAGAAGCATTGCAACAGTCCAAGGTTAATCAGCTGAAACAAAATAGAAATCAATGGAATTCAATTCAGTGTTAGTCGTTTGTGAACCAGACCAGTGTACTAAGCGTCAGCATAAAAAGAAAAAGAATTGTCTTGATATATAAGAAAAAAATTAGTTGATCAAGCTAGAAGAGTGAAAACCAAGTGGTAAATACCTCAAGCATTTCAAGAATATTGTTTAGGCAAGCAATACTACATTTGGTGGTTCCTACACAGTTGAAACATTGTGTGAGGTGCAACAAAATCAACCAGAGCTCAAGTACAAGTTTTCTGGCACCTATACAAGGAAATAAGAGTATAGGCGTAACAAACCTTGACAAGGCGCAAGGAAATAATTTCCAAGTAAACTAAGGGTCTTTGTGGCGCCTCCCCTCTGTGACAACAGTGTAGGCACAACAAAATCATCTAGGCACAACAAAAGGGAAAGGTGCAACAAAAGGAAAAGGCGCAACAAACAGACAGTGGCGCAACAAAAATTCATGTGGCGCCTACACACCATTATCACTCTTAAGGCGCAACAAAGGACTTGCATTGTTGGAAAATCAATTCATTTGATTTTCAAATGTCCACACAAATATATATGGGTTTAATTCGAAAAAATCAGTGTGCATCTTCTTCAGTAAACACAACAAACTTACGGGAGCTCCATTAAAGCCTAGCATTAAACACACACATGTATTGTTGTTGTAATATTGATTGAACCCACAGAAGCTAATATCTTGATTAGAAGTATAGCACCTCAGGGATTTAATAATATATCTTTACTTCCCCGAATCATTGTGTTTCATTTTCTACCATTTAAATATCTCAAGAACACACATACTTAATCCGTAATTAAATGAAAATCTACTAACATCATATTCAACCCCCCCTTCAATGATGATTTAGTACCTAACACGTACCTTCTTGAAGCCTTGAAAACACCTAACTAGAGTCTAATATCCTTGAGTGGTGCTTACCTTTACCTTAAAAGCTTTAATCTCACAAGAAACATCAAGAACACAATTGGTATTACTATACTTTACTATTCATGCTAATATTTGAGAATTTGTTTAACTATGAAATACTTGGAGGATGAGCTTGAGATTTTGAACATACATTAGTTAACAATTATAGGATCTATTGTTAAAATCCTAGAATTTATGGATGGAAGGAGCTCAACTTTGAAATTCCATTTCTTCCCTTCTTTTGTTTTTGCCGAATAGAATGCTAAGGGGAGAGAAGAAAAATGCTTGCTACTTTACTTGCATTAGATTTTTGAAAAAGTGTTGTAATAGAAAGGTTAATTATGGCTTGGTTATGTTTGTCAAAGAATTATGGTTGTTATGCCCTTCTTCTTTCTTTCACGGAACTATGTCTTTAAACATTCACTACAAGGAAAACTGAATCAGGCAACGGTTTTTGGCCGTTGTCTGAAACCCTGTTTGCCTGTTGAGTATTGAGGCGCCATCTGTATGCACCTCATACAACGGTACGCTAACCTTTATCAAACAGATTGAAAGATAATGCCCCATGTTATGGAAAATGTTGTATAATACCTAGAAATAACAACACAGAGTTTAAAAACCCTTCTCTGAAATCAATTCAGTCAAGTGATTTATAATAACACCCGTTATTGTTATTGGGTATAGGAAATGGTTCTTCAAATAGAAATAGTTGTTTTATCTAGTTTTACATAACTATTTTGTTAATTAATACTATTGTTACAGAGTCAAGTCCAATAGTGTTTTTAGAAACAAATGCAACATATAAGGGCCTTTCACACTATTTTTTCTTATTCCAAGAACTGTTGGTGTAGTTCTCTATAGAAAACGGTTTTATTTCTTTTAATTGTATTTGTTTTATTTATACAACTAGGACAGGATGAAATATTTTATAGTGTGTGTTGTGTTTTTCTATACTAAACAATAGTTTATGTACACAAAAAATGATTTTAAATAATTCCCCAACTAAATAATAAATCAATAAATTTATCAATACAAAAAAAAATAGTTCTAGGGTTTGTTATTGCATTTTTGAACTACCTCTAACTTAAAATGTACAAGGCAACTTAAAACTTACAATAAACTTGCCTCTAAAATGAACCACCCATACAAGATAGAGAGGCATATACTCATGTATTTCTTACGAAACTCAACAACTACTATAACCTACTGAAAACTAGAACAACATTATGCTTCTTCAGAAAGCTACCGAGCTTGTCCAACGAAGTTGATACTTTACCCCTCCAAGTTGTACGCATGGTAATAAGTTTTATGCCTCCTAAAATAACCAAAACAATAAAATATTATATATAAAATATAGCAATATAGCCTATTGAAATCTTTTCGTGGCAGAGAAAGAGATTTTACAGTGAAAAAGACCATGTAGAAAGAAGCCTCGCACTAAAAAACACCATATATAAAAAATCATTTTTTACGAATTAATTTCTCCATTTATTATTTATTATTTTCATACCTAACAATATGACTAATATAGTTAACTGATAATCTATAATATACTTAAAGCATATGATTTAGTATTACAACCACTCTCATATATCACACTCCGATAGGAAATATACCATTCACAACATTTAATCACATCAGAAATGTAGTTTGTGTTGCTTTCACGTTCAATTTTTTTCTAATCTAGATTGCACCATCAATTGATAAGATATAATCTAACTGAAAATTAAGGTGAAAGCTCATGGTTATTGTATATATCCATCTGCATATGTAATATCATTACCTCAAACATTGTAATGAAAAACATAGTAACATAAGAGGATCTAATATCAATAGCATAATAATTAAAGAAACTACACATTGAAGAAAAAAAACCTGGCCATCTCCCCCTCGCGGTATTTTAAATGTCCCAAACTAGAAATGTTTATGGTCAAAGGTTTAACATGTTGTACATAAGATAATGTAGCTGATGTAATAGATAAACAACATAAAATTTAAAGCAAAACATTAACTATTCTATGAAGTGAGGAAAAGACCTTCACATATACTGATATTTGATGGGGTAGCATTATACACACCAGTATATATGGTTAAGGCACCAGGATTAATAACAGGATACATTTAATAGATAATTTATACACCTGATAGCTAGCCCTTGAGGGACTGGTCTGCACCCTCTTTCTTATCCTTCTCGACTTTAAGCTCTGCAAATTTCCTATAGTAATCCCCCTTCCTCCACCAAGTGAAAAATGAAATCCTTTCAGAAAACAAGTACAAGAAAACTAAAAAATCAGTTTTACACAAGTCACCAAAGCTATACATCACTTCACCAACATTTTATAGTAAAAAACAAGGGACTCTCCAGTAGGGCAGAAGAAATAAGATATTCATCAATTCATATACAAACCATGTTATACTAAAAAATCTAGATACATATGAATTAAAATACATATTTCTAATGAAGTCACAACATTACAAATCACTCATCATAATAGTACAAACATTTGTAAAGATAAAGATCCATTAAGTAAATAAAAAAGAAGTATACAGATCCAAAGAGATATGAGTAACCATTATAACGTTCACGTTGTCCATCAAGTTTAGCGATGTAGACAAAAGTCTCACGGTCAATGGACAAAGCCATGGTTGTTACTGCTACTTCCTGTGAGATTAAACCAAGTGATACCTAAACCAAAGTAGCTCAACTTGCACCCTAATTCACCCTGAAACAAAGATATAAACCATATTAAAGAGAAAAATTGAACAAATCTGAACAATACACCAAATGAAGAAGAAACCCCTAATTTAAATAGAAGATATCAATTTGATTAAAGTCGAATGAAGTCCTAATCGATTAAAGAAGTGAAGCTCTAATCGAATTATCAATTTGATTAAGAGACGNATGAAGAAGAAGCCCCTAATTTAAATAGAAGATATCAATTTGATTGAAGTCGAATGAAGTCCTAATCGATTAAAGAAGTGAAGCTCTAATCGATTTATCAATTTGATTAAGAGACCGTAACTCCAGTTGATTTGAAATTGGTTACTATGAGTATTTTACGGAGATAGAGTGTTTGGTTGAGGGAGAGAGAGAGTTGTGTGTTTTGTTAAAAAATAAGAGTGAAAATAGTGGCGGTATTTTTGCCCCTTATATTTTTGGTAAGAAGAGTGAAGAGTGTTAACAGATGAAAGAGAAATTATAATTTAATCTATTTTAATACGTAAGTTTCAATTTTTTAAAATAAAAAATGGATGAATTTTAATGTTTGGTCAAAAGTTGGTCAATTTGACCTTCAAAAGTCAAACAGTACAACTAATTAGGGACCGAGAGATTATTAAATTTTTATAAAATTATACATAAATAAAAGAATAATATTATAGTATTCATTTGATTTATATAATAAGTTACAATTTTTAACAAATTAATAGTTTAAGTAATGATTAAATTGAGATATTTTTATATTTGGTACAATTACATTAATTGTATTATATACAAAATATTTAATTTAAGTATATAAATTTAAGATATAATCTAAATATAATATTGGAAAAATGATTAACCAAACCACCTACAAAAAAATCTCAAGTTTGGTTATAAAAATATAGTATAAATATACATAATATAAATATATCATTTTATGATTTGTTTTTGCATAATAATAATATAAATTATATATTCATTTTATTTATATATAATAAACATGAACTATTTATACACATTCTAGTATAATAATAAAATTTTAGTTAATCATGTGATTTCATTTTATTTTTTTATTATATTATTTAAACATAATTTTATCCGTTTTACTTTTATGAATTTGGATTTTTTAAGGTACTGACTTAGAAAAATATATTTATATTATGTATATGTACAAATATATATATTTTCCTCGTAATTACTAATTAGTAGATACTTTTATGATTCGAATAAGAGTTATTAGTATGCTTTCTTATTTAAAAGTTAGGGATGTAAGTATTATGAATTTATATAAAACTAAAATTAGCTTCATATTAAATTAAAAATATTATGTGAAAGATTTTCTTACAAATTGTGTTGTATGAGTTAAATGAAGACAACGATTTTCTACATAAAACCGTTGTAAAATAAGTATTGTATGAAATAACATGACACAATGCTTTGAGAAAAAATCATTATATGAAGTTCATAAATACAATGGTTTTGTATATAAAAACCGTTGTATGATTTCTTATGTTTTTAAATGCTTAAAATGATTCATTTTTTTACGAATTTTGATTTTTTAAGGTAAAACTTAGAAAAATATATTTATATTATGTATATGTACAAATATATATATATATATATATATATATATATATATATATATATATATATATATAG